>JAUMHA010395062.1:1427-11587 GCA_032359765.1 Saxidomus gigantea
TTCTTGATTTTCAGTTAAGTTTACCTTCTTTCTTTTCTTGATTTTCATAAAGGTTTGTCTGAAGGTACAATACAATGTATGAGTAGATATCAATTAAGCTAGGTCAGATGAAAATCTAAAATACAACATCAAAGTATGTCGGACTTGCAAAGAGTAATTAAAATAAGATTGGTAATTGCTGGAATAGTGTTTGATGTATGACGTCATAAAGTGTAATATTACAAATTATGTCATAAACAAAATTCATGTAATTGCAATTAGTAGGCGTTTCAATTCGCTACTGGTCAGAATATTTTGGCGATATTATTTCGGCTGTAACCACACTATACAAAAGTGTTGGACTGCACCCTGAAACCATTCCTTTCGTTACTTTTGAGATAATTAAAAATAAGAACATAAAATGATAATTTCACTTTCCGAATATGTATTGGTGTAAGACGTCTTACGCTTTATTTTGATTATATTTTTAAAAAAACAACATAATTATAAAAAAGTTCTGATGTCTTGTTAAAATAATTTGGATTATATACTTGTTATGAATCTGAGCTAAATATTACTGACATCTATTTATAAGGTTTTTTACTATCACAACATTACAATGTTAGTCACTTATCAAATGCTGAAAATCAAATCGGTGCACAAGTGTGGATTATGTACAAGTTAATGGATATATAAGAGAGTTTCATCTAATGGTGACATCGCATGTAACAAAAATGTAACACATTGAAGCAAATCGAGGCGATTCCATAGTCTGCATACAAAGCGGGTAGCAAGAAAAGAATGGATATGAAGCATCAAAGGTGGAGCAAAGAATTTTTTTAATCAGAAAATGTCTATTAATAAAGCATTTAGATCCCCATTAGTGTCCTTTTACAAACGCCGAATTTAGCTTTTTATTAAAAAAACATGACAATTATAGATGCAGCGGTTAAATTACTTGTCCGCCGTAGATTATAACCTTCCTTTAAAAGATAAAAAGAATACAGTCATGTGCTCCAGTTTTTGCAACATTGTAGACGTATAATCGTATTTTCTATCAAATGTATGTGATTCGACATCTTAATATTAAAAACTGTACATTTATAACAGTACTTTGCTGTTTTAGGGTGTATTTAGGTAGTTTAGTCGTGTCCGGCCCGGAAGGATAAGTTTAGAAGTCAGTATGATTTCTTGTTTTAATATTGATGCAATTTTACTCATTTAAATACATTTGTTGTTATTGTCGGTATAGGAATAGATTTTTATTTTTTGCAATAGAACAGTGTTTGCAAACAATCTTTTAAAGAAACGTTTCAATATTGATTACCACCGTACCATGGACCTCAGGCAAAATACATTCCACTCAATGGGGGCCCCAATAAAGTCTTCTATGACATGTTACCTTCTTTTTTTCCTGTGTGAATCAGATTCATTGTGATCGTTGCTCATCTGTTTAACTGTTCATTTTATAATACTGTCTGGTTGAAATAGTTCGGGCCTTGCTATTCAAATGTTCATCAGTTCCCAAGTTATTCACTAAAATATATCAGGTCATGCTATAATCTGTCGAAGAAACCGTCATGAAGATATTCTGGACTGAGTCTTTTCAGTGTAGTACTCTGAAATGTGGTCTCTAATTCATGATTCTGTGTGCGTTTTCTTGCTAGCAAATTTTTATCTTTTAGTTGAACAACAAGTTGTCCTTAAGTAGAATGTTCATACACAAAGCACATAGTTACTCATGGCAGGTATCAGCATTGGATGTTAAAATACATCTAGATATTTTAGATGATTGGACACCATATATATTTCACTAATGCATATGGCATTATAAAAATGGTTCAATCAGTGAGTCTGTCCTACATGAGGGAATGAAATGTGCGGCATATCTCATGTTCCAGAAAGGACTTGGGAGTATGATGTGTCCAGAAACGACAAACAAAGACATCCTGTCACTGGACTCGTGTATAATACGGGAGCAGTTAGGACAACTTGAATACTTCATACATTTATGAAAGAGATAGGTTAGCTATATATATTCAAAATTCAAAACCTACCAAGCAAACCAAAACAAATACAGAAAATATCAAAGGTGTCAAATACCAGCATAGCCTTGAACATTTTTCAGTATATGCTTAAACCATGTTACTATCTGCATGGAATAAATTTCAGTCTGGCCAAAAATATTTAAATGGTAGTATTGAAATTGCCTAAACTTTACTGAGATTGGTCAGAACCTATTACATCAGAAACACACTTGAACTTGTGTAATATCATAACAAACGGAAGAAACGGATTCTTTAAGGAAAATTGAAGATGACATTAGTAGAATACACAAACTCTTTCACTCTGCGCATAGTCAGTCGGAGACTCTGCTCTAACTGGTAGACTACTATAAATGATAATCAATATTTCTGTACTGTTGAATGGGTCACTGTAGGTCATACACTTTGAGTACACCGATTGTTTACGAATTTTGCGGTGCATGTCATGAAAAAAGAAACAATAATACTAGGTCAATTTTATAGCATTCATGAAAAAAACGGTCATAATGTTGTTTTTGATGTTTATGTGTACTTCATTGGGCCTCTTCTGGAATATAGCGACTCAGTCTGGGACAATTGTACCTTAACTCGAACCGAAACATAAAGAATTGTAACAGGTGCCACCAAATTGCGTTACATAGTTACCTATTCCATTAGAGAAAATACATGTTGTTGCCAACGTGCAAAATTACATAAATGAAATCATATTGACTTCAAAACTAGGCAGACTATTTACACGAAGACGCGCATTGATCACTACCTAAAGACAAATGAAAGCGCCAAAATATTATTAAAAATGTACAGTACAGTAATTAATACTTGGATCTCAATCAGAAACACTTTATCAAAAATATGTCTGCAATGTTGCAAAGAACTGGAGAATATGTATGTATCTTTATCCAAGGAAGGTTATAAGCGTGGGTTGGGCGCAACCTAACGCTTTTGTATATTATTGCTTCTTTGTTCGGTTACATTAAAAAGAAACCTGACCAGTAGCTAATTAAAACACTTACTAATTGCAGTTACATGATGATATAATTTATGAAGTCATCAAATATCAATCGTTAAACACTATGTTAGCAACTATTATTTCTATATTAAGTACTTTTCCCAAGTATGATATGTTGTATTTAAGAGTTCTATCAGACATGGCCAAATTCATATCTACTCATAGATTGTCTTGTACATTCAGACTAACTTGTATGAAAATCAAGAAAAAATTAAGTCAATCTTACATGAAAGTCAATAAAAGCAATGTGCTGTAATTTGATGCAGTTTTGAAGGTTTAACGCTATAAGAAGTCCCCTATACTGACCGTGTACATATTTTTTTTATCAAGTTTCAACACACACGCACTTCACTCTTCCAGCTACTTTATAATAGTACAATTAAAAAAGTTTGAAATTGTTTAAGTTATATTGTTAAAATTAGTCATATTATTATATGACCATTCCTTGTGATCAAGTTTGATACCCGTGAACATTTTCTCTTTGACCGGCAAACGAAACGCAACTTTACCAATGAACAGCGTTTGCACTTTAAAAAGAATCCGCCTTGATCCGATAATTACCATAGCATGTCATGCAGACTGTTTATTACTAAGTATTAACGTTTTAATGAAAATATTTATGTTGCCACTTTTCTGTTAATAGTCATAAAATTAAAAAAGGTGTTGTTCGTTTGATTTGATTATAGTTTCGAATGAATCAAATAGCTAATTACTGAGATATGAGCATAAAATAAGGACGAGTAAAGCACTTTAACAAACATTTTTAAGTTACAAAAGTCGTAATGTTGAATTAATTTAAATCAAGAACTAAGAAACTTAAATGTCTGAAGGATTAACCGGGGTTTCAAATTAGTCCAAGCATGGGTTATTTGGAAATGAGACTGAAAGGAGCTTGCATGCAAAACTTTAACCAAAATTTCTAAATTGGACCTGTTCCGTAACTTGCATCACATTTGGTAAAGAGTTATCTAACTTGATTGTCTGATACCGCTTAAGAGTTTTATGAAGTTTCAAATTAATCCCACCACTGGTTAATGAGATATATGCATGATAGTAGCTTGCATATATAACTTTAACCAAACTGTCTAAGTCCAACAAGGGTCATAATTTTAATATTTTTAGCCAATGCTTATCTACCTTAATTGTCTAATACAAAAGAAAAGATTAATGAAGTTTTAAATTAATCCCAATAACTTGATTGTCAGATACTTTTGAAGACTTTTTCCAAGTTCCCAATCAAGCCTATACGTGCTTATTGAGAATTTGTGCATGCTATAAGCATGCACACAAAACTTTTAAGTCCTGGGATCACTTAAAATTTACTGATATAGAAAAATGATAATGAAAGAACAATGTTCCATTCATTCTAAAACAGTGTTGACATAGGCATTTCTTTCATAATTATGTAAGGCGTTAGTTACCAGAAAGTAATTGAAAAAATACTGCGTTATAATTCTGATATGTGTGTAGCGATTGAAAAGGCAAATTTAGAAACGATTTTTGGACAAAGAAAGGTCATTTTCGCCGACAAGACATCTTTCTTGATGAAATAAGAGCTACTTGTAATTGTGCTTCTGAGACTTTAGTACAATTGCATATATAAAAAAATGTCTCACTATACTTTAACTGACTTTTTCCAAGTTTCTAATCAAGCCAGTGCTTGCTTATTGAGATATATGCATGATAAAAGCATGCGCACAAAACTTTAGAGTCCAAGTATCTCCTTTAATTGACTGATATAGAAAAATGATAACGAAAGATTCATGTTCCATTCATTCTAAAACAGTGTTGCCATTGGCGTTTCTTTCATATTTAAGTCGTAATTACCAGTAATGTTGCAATAAGTTCAATCAAGAGCTAAGTAACTTGAATGTCTGATCACCATGGGCGTACCTAAGGTTTCAAATTAGAAATGAGACTGATTGGAGCTTGCATGCAAAAACAAGGCCCATAATGTTAATTTGGTTATTTTACTTGACTGCTTGATACCCCTGAATAGATTGATCAAGTTTAACTGGTTAATGAGGTATGTATATAATAGTAGCTTGCATGTAAATAATTAACCAAATTGTCCAAAAATGGCTATACATGTTATTCGAATAAATTTAGTCTAAGAGTTATCTAGCCTGATTGTCTAATACCCAAGAAGAGATTAATGAAGTTTTAAATCAATCCCATTACTTGATAATGAGATGTGTGCATGGTAGTAGCTTGCATGTAAAACCAAAATGTCTTAGTCAAACAAAGGCTATAATTTGAATTAAATTCAGTCAAGAGTTTTTTTCACTGTCAGATACTCTCGGCGAATTTCTCCCAAGTTTTCATCAAGCTTATGAGTGATTATTGAGATATGTGCATGAGAGTAACTTGTACACAAAACTTTTTTTTTACAATTACAGTCTTTAACTTCTACCAAAAGTCAAATAAGGGCCAAAATTTGAATTAAATTATTTCATGAGTCAGTCAGTGACCCTTAATGTTTAGTAATGCATTGATAACGCGTCCGCCTTGGAATCGGATGGTCATGGGCTCTATCCGAACCAGTGCTGCTGTGGCAGTGTCCTTAGGCAAAATACAAACATGTACATGTACAACATTACTTTATTACACAAATAACCTTTTAAGCAAAACTTTAAAGTCCAGGAATCACTTTAAATTTACTGATATAGAAAAATGATAACGAAAGATCCATGTTACATTCATTCTAAAACAGTGTTGACATTGGTGTTTCTTTCACATTTAAGTCGTAATTACCAGTAATGTTGCATTAAGTTAAATCAAGAGCTAAGTAACTTGAATGTCTGATCACCATGGGCGTACCTGAGGTTTCAAATTAGAAATGAGACTGATTGGAAAGCTTGTATGCAAAAACAAGGCCCATAATGTTAATTTGGTAAAGAGTTATTTCACTTGACTGCTTGATACCTCTGAATAGTTTGAACTGGTTAATGAGGTATGTACATATTTACCCAATTTACAATACCTGTTATTGTTGAAGCTCCTGAAAAGCTTACTTCAAATTTGTTTCGTATTTTGCTGACTAAAAATACAGTTTACTGTTTTAAGCAAGAGGGCCATGTCATCACACTCTGCCAACAAGGCAGCAAATATACTGAAGCATGTAATGAAGGATACCATATTTTAATGTTTTTAAGCTGTGTTGATCTTTCTGTTTTACATGTGCGTTCCTACGAACAAAGATATTTTTGCAGACAAGACAACTAGATGCAGTATACATGTACTAACTGTTCGAATTCTAAAAATAGATTTTATGTACCATATTGTTTATTGTTTATCTATCCTTCGAGGCCGCATTATTTAAATCAATATGAACCCAAATTAAAGCCACAGAAATAAAACATCTCAATTTTACAAAAATCGCAGAATTCGGAGCCCTCAGAATAACTACTAATGTGGTAATTACTGCCATTTTAACTACTCACCCCAATTACAAAAAATTAAGAGAGGTCACTCTTACCGGTCTCTTTTTTTTTGTAAACCCGAAGTACCTCCATTTTCTCTCACCATAAGACAATTATTCAAGGAAATATTCACTGACTTTTTTAGGAAAACTACAGTTAATGCCCCTTTTTCCTATCACGCCATTACCTTCTCGCCAGTTGCAAAACAAATCAATTTAACTGTATTATTGTATTATTTTCAAAAAACCATACTTAACTCCCCTTTTTCTGATCACACGATTTACAAAACGTTGAAGGGATGTCACTCTCACTGAAATGTTCAAAAAGAAGCAGACAAAATGCCTTTTCTGATCACGCCATTTGCAAAAAGATCTCGGGGAGGTCACTCTTGCTGACTCATCTTCTAAGAACCCGAGTTACCTCCCCCTTTTTGATCACGCCATTTTAAAAAGTTCAAGGAAGGTCACTCTTACTTAGTTTTTAGGAAAACCTGAATTACAACACTGATGACATTTGCAAAAGATCAAGGGAGGTCACTCTCACTGAATTAACCGGAGTTAACTAGCCTTTTTCTGACTTGCCTTCATAAATTTTGATTACGCCATTGCCAAAAAAAATCAAGGGAGTTCGTTATAATAAAAGGACAACTCGTTTTTTTCTGATTACGCCATTAAGAGAAAGTAAAAGGGAGGTCACTGAGACACGTTTTTGGAAACCGGAGCTATCTCCCCTTTTATTGGTGACACCTTTTCAAAAGATCACAGCTGTCTATCTTACTGACTTATCTTTTAAGAAAACAAGAGTGACCTCCCTTCATTCTGCTAAAGCCATTTGCGGAAAATCAAGGTAGGTCACTGTTACTGAATCAATTTATTACCAATTGCCCACCCTTTTACAGATCATGCCATTTGCAAAAAGTTCAAGGAAGGTCGTTTTGACTCATTTTTCATGAAACCCCGATTCACCTCCCTTATTTCTATTGACACCATTTGAAAAACAGCAAGGGAGATCAATCTCACAAAAATATTTTTAATAAAACAGACAACACGCCTTTTCTTATCACGCGATTTGCAAAACGTTCAAGGGAGGTCAATCTTACTGACTACTCTTTTAAGAACTGGAGTGACCTTCTTTTTTCTGATGTCGCCATTTGCAAAAAAAAGCAAGGAAGGTCACTCTTACTGAATTATTTGTTGGAAAACCAGAGTTGCCGCCCCTTTTTCCGATCACGCCATTTGAAAAGGGTTCAAGGGAGGCCACTCTTGCTGACTCTGAAGGAAAACCCGAGTTACCTTCTGTATTTCTGATGACGCCATTTGCAAAAAGTAACATGGAGGTCACTCTTACCCTTCATTTTAGAAATGAGAGATTTTTCGGATGACACTATTTGCATAAATTGAAGGTAGTTCACTCTTATTGGATTGATATTTAGGAACAACAGAGTTGTCTACCCCTCTAAATACGTCATTTTCAAAAAGTTCAAGAGAGGTCACGCTTACTGACTCATTCATACAGAAGTAAAACTTTAGAAATTGTCTTTACTAAAACCCCTAGAGTTGAGATATTTAGCTTGTGACATTGTCTGATGGACCTCTACCAAGTTTGTTCAAAGTATGCCAAAATTGACCCTGCCAGATAGGAAAGACTAAAAATATTCAGCAAAACACAAGGTCTAGAGATTAGATATTTGATATGTAAAATTGTCTAGTTGACCTCTACTAAGTTTGTTCAAATTATGCATCTGGGATCAAAACAAACCTAGCCCTGGGGTCCCTTGTCCATTCTTAGTTATATAAAAAAATTGCTTCAAATTAGTTCCTAAAGCAAACTTCGATTTTCCTAGCAGCCACCTACTTCCGTAACAACCATCAACTTGGACTAGTGACCAGCAATTTCATTTTCAAGTTCTTACTTCCCTGGTAACTAGTTAGTTTCATAGCAACAACTTAATACTATCAACCGTCGAGTTTCCCTAGCAACCTGTGTCTATCTTAGCAGCCTTAAACATCCTCTTGCCACCAAAGACTTCCTTAGCAACCCTTGACGTCCTTAGCCACTAGTAACACTTGACTTCAATGGCAATCACTGAAATCCTCTGGTGACCATTGATTTCATTAGAAATCAATCTCTGCTCCTGGCACATAGTGACTTATAGCGACCAGTGCAGTCTTTAGCAACTTCCTTAGCAACTACTGACCTCGTTAGCAACAAATAACTTCCTTAGTTAAGTGCACTCGAGTAAGCCTGAGCCATGGAATGTCATTGTGGCCCACGTGTTTTACTTTTATTGTCTAATAATGTATGATCCATAAAACTAGTATTAACAGATCACTGACTTATTGCATAAATTATGAAGTCATTGATGATGTTGATCACCATTATCATCGACATCAGAAAAAAATCGGGATAATGTTCTTGTTTTTCATACGGGCGAAGCCTGTCCATAGGTAAACATATGTACGAGTATTTAAGTCAATACTGAAAGCAATAAAATAACTGCTTTAATAGATATATCCATGCCAAATTAGAAAGTGTCGACTTCGTGACATCATGCTGACAGAAATTTTACGCTGCACCGTCTACCAAGAATTCCACTGACCGTTTTTTTTCGTGAGGTTTTGGATTTTTGCGCTTCCGGAAATTTACATTTGTTATATTGCAAAAATGATTATTTAACTTGGATAAAAACAATTATGCAGTAGTAAACTTAAGCACAATAGGAATATTTTAGTGCAAAATGTTCAACATTTTTGTGAAAAAATATTTTGACCTCACATTTTGAGACTAAATTGACAAATTTTGCCATATGCAAAAATGGGGGTATGGGTACAAAAATTTTCATTTCTCAAAAACTTTTTAAGATATTTATACCTAATTCAAACTGTATTACAAGAATAATTATTGGGATATAAAAATACAGTTATAACAAGCTCTTTTTACTGGTCTTTGTTACAGACCTATGCCGTCATATCTCAAAGCCCGTCGAAATCCAAAAAGCACATTTTTTGCAGTTTTTATTGAATTTCTTTCTTATATGCACATTGACCCCCATTTTTTTATTTTTGCATTCTAAAACAAAGGTTTTAAGCAAGCTGTAGGCAAAATATCTGTAAAACCTTATTATTCCTTTATCACGCAAGTCTTCATTGATCAAAGATTGAAAAAACTGTATTTTAGTAAAGTTGGTGGGGTAATAATAGGGCATGTACTATTTATTCAGATCACGATAGAAATACCAATATATCCAATTTCTCATCCTTAAGTATGACATAATACATTAGAAAAGATTAAAAATTAATACCCACTCTTAAATATACATCACATACATAAACGTTTACAATACCAAAATTTTGGCTAATTCTGCATTTTGGCTTTTGGCTCCTTGATCTGATAGTGTATCACTAAAGATTAATATTGCGAAAAAGTTAAGTCATTGACCATCATTTTTTTCCCAGACAGTGTCAATAAAATCTGGCGCGCTAGTCAGGTTACTTATGTTCTATTTAATACTATTATCATCAAACATTCACATTCAACGGTATGTGAACTTGGGTGTACTTCTACTTCTACTTCTACCAGATACTGGCCACATTCAACATAATATGTGAATATTATTGCTAGAGGTATGTATATAGAGTGGGGGAACCTATGCTGGAGGTATTTTGAATGTATATCAGCTGTTCAGAAAGCAGGAAATCCTAACCA
>JAUMHA010395095.1:0-23766 GCA_032359765.1 Saxidomus gigantea
AGGTCAAACTTCAAGGTCACACTGACAAGGAATTGCACTTATTAACAATCGAAATTGTTTTAAACTTTTAAACTGTTTTTTTTTTCAAATGCCTTTGCCCGAGAACACACCTGAAACAGTCAAAGTTTTTTTTTTACTAGGATCAAAGTCAAATGTTAAATTCTTATATTGTTCTATTGAGATGACTGAGATTTTTTTTAATTCTACAATTTCTACAGACAACGTTTTCATGAATTCCACAGTGACTTTTACTTTAAAAACTGTTCATTGCATAGGACAACTTTTGCATCAAGGGGGGCATACGTGTTTTATGAACATCTCTTGTTTCTATTTTAGCCACAGTGATTTTGCCCTTGTTCGAAGGTGCCCCGAATGCAATACCCAGGAAGATATCCATGAAAGCAACCTACAGACCAATTTTCATTGCCACAGCTTTATCAAAAGTTAAGTATTTGACCGCAAAACATTTTTTATTTTTTGATCACAGTGCCATTGACCTTGACCCCAGGGGCTCCATTTGCAAACATAAGGTAGGCTTCCATGAGAGCAAACTACAAACTAATTTTCTTTACCATAGCACTATCTAAACTGATATTTCTGGCCGGAAACTGTTTTTTCTATCTTGATCCGCGGGGCCCAAAATGCAATCCCAAGGAAGGTATCCATGCATGGTACATGTATCTGTAGTTATCTTTAATCTTTAGTTATCATCCGGGATCTAATAGTTTGACGCCCGCGCGCCCGCATGACAACGACATCGTGATCCAATAACCAACAAGATTTCTTTGAAAAATCTGGTTATTAATAATAAGTAAAATCAATTTGGTGAGGTCAGCAGAAAAAACGCTGCATTTAACACCTTTATTACATAATTTGAAACCCCCAGGAAATAGATATTTTAATTGTAATAGATATAATTGCAACTAAGTATGATTTGTTCAAAATAGAAATTTCAACAACACAATAACCTGTTGTGAAAGTTAAGTTGCGAACAAATGTAGTTAAAATGGATCCATCCTATACGAAAATCTAAAAGGATCACACGAATAACACGTTTTGGTGTTTAAGCGATTGTGAATAACCTGAAACCTATGAAATCAATTAAATGTTTAAAAGTAAATGCGCGGCATACCTGCTTAAGGTAGCTGCGGATCTTAGGACCCGGCTTCAAAAAGAAGACGGAAATGTATGAATTTTTGCCCAGGTATTGATCCAATTCTATATTGTCGCAAAATATAATTATTTTTTCCAATTCAGCTTTAACCTTCACGTTAAAGGCGCCCACTGGCATTTCTGAAAAGTTATTTTAAAATCCTTCAATGCATTACAACGTTACAGGCCAGACAAGAATTTGTGCATATATACAGGATTCTATTACTTTAAAACTCTAAAAGTGACCTTGACCTTTGAGTAAGGGATGTGAGTCTTGCATGCGACACGTCGACTTGATGTGCTGAACATGTGCCATGTGTGCCAAGTTATTTTAAATCATTCAATGCATGACAAAGTTAAATGCCACGAAAAAAAGTAGGGTCGGACGCACGTACAGACGGACGGACGTTCTAACATATGGATACTTATGTGGCTACTATATTGTTCTCCCCATTGTTATTTTAGCCACGTAAGAGAAGACATAGCCACCAAAGAGCTTACGGAATGAATGACATCAAAGAGTATTTACTGTAACCTATTGTTCCTATAGCAACCTAAGTATTCAAATGTAAGCACGGACGGACAGGCGGACGGACGGTGCGATTTTAATCTGCCCACCTTCGGGGGCATAAAACAAAAAAAGATAAAATTGAGAAAGTGTTTTAAATTTATCATTATCAATTGATTGCAAATTATAAACAATAACACAAATAGTAAAGACATTTAAATAATTACAGATCAATCTTAGTAAGACTTTAGTCATTGTTGAGATATTTTTAAATGATATTCCTGTATGATCAAACTCCCAAATGATACAAGAGGGCAAATATGGCACTTTATCGCTCACCTTGCTAGCATTGGTTATAATACAAGGTCAACAATAGCAGAAAGGGTAAATTTGACTGGGGTAATCTTGGTAGGACCATTACATAATGCTACATTCCAAATATCTATCAAAGCTCTTGGGCTTGTAGTTTTATACTAGACTTGCATATATAAGCCTATGTAAAATCAAATAACCTCCGGGAATGGTCAATTTTGACCCTATGTCATGATTTAAACAGTCTTGATAGAGGTCTACTAGGCAATGCTGCATGCCAGATATCTAAGCTATATGCTCTGTGGTTTCAGAGAAGAATATTGTTTTAAGTTTCTCCTATATAAGCCTATGTCAAATTAAGTGACCACCCTGGAGGGGTCAATTTTGACTCGGAGGTCAAAGTTTGAACAATGTTAGAAGAAGTCAAGTAGAAAATTCTACATGCTAAATATTTAAGCTCTAGGCCTTGTGGTTTCAGAGAAGAAGAGTTTAAAAGTTCTTCCTATTTATTGCCAAATCAATCAGAATTCTGCATGAAATTGAATTCTTTCAGCTTCATGCAAGGAACATCACTGCATAGTTTCAGCAACACTGGTCCAGTAGATTCAGAGGATATGTCTTTAGAAGGAAATGATGGTCGAACGGACGATGTTCGATGGACCCCACACGGTGAGTTATCCTAATAGCACACCCTGGCACATTGCGCTTAAAACAATAAAAGCTGGCTTTATATCAAATGTGTACAATTAGCTGGAAGTATGAGAACAAAGAAGAAAGCGAGCAAATGTGTGTGTATATCAGAGGTCTATGATGGCTCTTTAAAGTTAACTGATTTCCGATGCACTTCAAACCGAATTTGATTGCCATAATTTGAGGGACAGAGATGTTACACACTTGAGGAAATAAAAGTTTAAGATTAATGATTTTGGTTCATGGGCATGTAAGGACCACTTCTGTTAAAGTGATCAGCAAGAAGTGTTAAAGTTTCCACCATATTCATACATGTTATCTCCAGTAATTGCCTTATATCCCACCTACAAAACATAATTCATACATGTATCCGTGGTCGGAGTGTATTTGAATCAATTTGCTAGATAACCATTAGACAATGCTACACACTAAATAACTTACCTCTGGGCATTTTGGAGACTATGACTAAGACTATGTAAAACAGAAAGGCTCAATTAGTGGGGCAAATTCTGACCCATGGGACATGCTATGAAAAATGAGAAATCCTGGAGAACTACTAAATAACGCTTCACACAAATAAGCTGAACTCTTGGTATTGTCGTTTTAGACGTTTAATGATTGTCCTATATATGTATAAGTAAAGCACGGGTTCAACAAACGGACTCATTTTGAACCTAAAGATATGAGTTACACAGTTTAATACCACAAGACAATGCAACATGTCAGATATTAGACTCCAGTACAATGTAATGGTAGACAAAACAAAAATATTTTATAGATAATATCCTATTTAATTCTATGTTAAACAAAGGACCTAACGGCGGGGTACATTTCGACCCTGTGTGCATGGTATGAACAGTTCTGGTATGGGACAGCTAGACAATGCTGCTCACCAAAACTATTAACTTTATGTCTTGCGGATTTAGATGTGAACATATATTTTAAGGCACCCCTGATGGCAGGGCCAAGTTTAACAATAGGAGTATGATTTGAAAAATTTGTAGAATATTACAAAACAATGCTACGTATTAGGCGAGAACATTTTCAAAGGTTTTCTTATTTTCCTTTGCGTTGTTACCACAGCCAGAGTTCTGCTTTGAATGGAACTGTTTTAACAACTTCCTGTATTAACCACATTCGTTTGGAGGTTAGTTATAATTTGATCAGCGGGTTATGAAAATGACCTCATTCGGAATAAATCTCGTTATAAAACTCGTATGTACGATTAAGTAATTTCTATTCAAGATTTGTAAATGCAAACAAAAAATAATTGGACTCTCTTTTGCTATTTTCTATTTTGACTTATTTACTAATAGTTAGATATGATAAAACGAGATAAAGATCTGTCAAATGCAGTATTAAATCATGTGTCTTTGTGTAGGTAAATGTAAGAGTTAAGGATAACTTTAATAACTTAACAACTGTTGATTAAAGTAAGTCCTAAGTCCTAATTTTCGGTTAGCACTTAGTATTAATAACCGTTTAAGCATATTGCCACTTAGAAAGCGATGAAGCAAATAAAACAACTTTTCCGAATGAAAACTTTGACGAAACACCACTGACAGTTTAAAATCGAAGTATCAAAAACTTGTAGGCAGAACAACCCTTTAGTACTATTAAGGTATATCTCATATGCAAAAATGTGTCTGTAAAGAAACTAAAGTATCCCAATACAAAAACACAACACATGATGCATGTTTTGTTATCCAATGAAAACCAACACTGCACAGCAAAGGTGAAGAATAATAAGTTTTACACCAAAGGTACTGAGTCACCAGCTGTAAACACTGCCGTTTGAATTGTGTTTTTCTTTCTAGATGAATTTATTTATAGATGTAATGTGTCGAATGTGACCTTCAAATCTTATTTCTACTTTTGATTTATTGATTTCAGATACGTTACCTCAGATCCTTTATCTTCGATCCTTTGGAGAATTTCCTGTTCATGTTTCCTCCTTCTGTTGTCAATATCTACAAGTGCTGCTTCTTTCTCTTCATTGATAGCCTCAAATGCAGCTTTACGAAGTTCTTCTACATTGTGGGAACTGATAAAAATCTGATTTTGCCTAATCTGAATTTGAAGTGATGGTTTTATTAAGCAAAGGCAGAGTTCTAGCAAACGTTTGTTTCATAATACAGAGGGCATCATAAAAGACCAAGTGGGATAATACAGGGATATAAGGTTTTACAATTAATGTATTTTTCTACGGTGTTTGAACAACTTAAAGAAATTTAAAGAATTAAACAAGGAAGGAGAACGTACCAAAAATGTTTTATAACATTTAGTACATTTAAAAAATCTTTTAGTTCAGTGTCTTTGACTTAGAATTAATTAAATAAAAAAACTGACTAACATCACCCATTAGAAAGGTTTCTTTAACAGTTTAATGTTGTAACAAAAATTAACACAAACTGCATCTGGCTTCCTCTCTTTTGTAAACGATAGAAATTATTTATTTTTACAACACACTCATCTTGTACATGGCGTTAATCAGCGACATTTTTAGAATCCATAATTAAATTTAAATACATATTTCAGCAATAAGAAGCACAATCGATAGTGTAGATGTCAGACTATGTTGTGTTATTTTAATTGAGAAAGAAAAGAATCATAAACTCAAAACCGTGTAAAATATGCCGCCTCCATTTATCGCACGTATTCTAATAACATATGAAAACTCCATTACCTTTTCAAGGTTATCTATAGCATTAATGGCTTCTGCTTCATTTACCAATGACTTTTTGTCCCGCAGCACATCTTGAAATGTATTTATAATTATTGTTAATCTGGCTTCTTCGATTTCAAACGTGGCAGAATGCAGTACTTCATTACGCAAGTCTCTGGCCTAAAATACAAGAAAAACATACTTAACAATAACATAACACACACACTCACCAAGAGTTCAAACAATAATATACAAATTATTTCTTCAAAGGCATTCATATGATCCAAAATTATTCTCTTTAACAACTACTTTGCAAAGTTTGGATCTCTCCTTGATTTTCAATATTTAACTTACAATCGGATTGCAGAGAACGTGGCTCCAATTGTGTATTTCAAAAACTAGCTGTTAATTTTTTTCTATTAGTTTATACCAAATTGTTTTAGCTTGATTGTGAAGAAACTTGTAGCTTATTGAGTCACTCTCGAGTCCGCTTCCTGGAAAAAACCAGTACTGGTGTCATATGAGGAGGTACGGTCGTGACCCCAATGGGGCTCGAACCCGCATCCTCCGGGATGGGCGGCAGACACCTCTACCTCTACACCACCGCTTCTATTTCAACGTATTATGAAAGACAGCAACTGATCGTCTTTAATTATTAAGGCACACGTAATAAAGTAGCCAAAGTTTAATTTATAAAGACAGTCCAAATAAACCTACTTTTCCTAAAAGCCCTGTGTTGTCTATGTATCTACTTAATTCTACGTTGTTCAACAGAATTGACAGTAGACCAGAAACGTCTGTATCGGCAGCAGACTGTTTGTCTGAATACCCTGCTATTCCGATGTAACATTTCGCATACGACCAGTGTTCGCTGTACCATTTTGAAGGATCACTATTTGCCAATGTTGGATTAATGCCTTCGTGATCGAGAATTATTCGATCGTAAAATGTGCTGCAGAATTTGTTTGGGCATATTCGTCTGCCAGATGGGCTGTTACAAAAGCATTTTGATCGATACTTATGGATACAATGGTGCCGTGGATGTTCCGGGAGCAGGTTCGCGGTAGTGCATTCGGTGCAACATTTGATGTAACCGTCAAGAATGTCCTTATGGCGGCGCTGTGACAACCTTTCGACAAAAGGCGAGAGACCTTGCTGCAGATACTTGAGGCTTTGGCCTGCCCTGACCCAGTTCCTATAGAGTGGATTTCTCTGGTCATCTCTGCTAGACATGTCAACTCATTTGTCAGCTATAAAAAGTAGAGTAAAATTAAAATAAAACATGTAATTAGTCACTTAAAGCTAGTTTTCCTTTTTAACATGCAAATTTACAAGCAACCATAGCAACTTTTTTAACTTACGAATATTTTAAGGATACACTAAATGTACAAGGGCAGGTCTAGCTTTTTCCTTATCTATATATACTAAGAACTCAAATTATGCGTAAATTAAAAGAAGAGTGAATTCACTTTCCAATTATATATATTTCTTATATGAATTAAATGTTCCAATTTACACCCGCGCATGAGGAAGCAGTTTTTTTAACAACATAGAAGTTAAAGTTTTACCGTAGAAAAGTATCCGCCCGTCACTTTTAACATAGAAGGATAATGCCTAAGGAGATTCTAAAGCTTATGTTATTCTAAAGCACAGAAGAGTTATTCCTTTCCTATAGAAAAACACGAATGAAAGCTGGTGTCACTGCTGACGTCATTACTGCATCTGTTTTTATTTTACATTTATACTTTATTAAGTTATCGATTTACATCATTTTCATTTTATCATTTTCAATCGAGTGTTAATTTGTAAGATTATGAGCCCAAGGGCATAATTTAAACAATTCTTTGAGATCCGCTAGACGAAGCTACACATCACATATCTTAGCTGTGGGAAGTGCGGCTTCATTTGAGTAGTTCTTATTCAAGGATTTTCCTATATAACTCTAATGTCAAACACATGTCCCATGTGCAGGGTAAACTTTGACAAAAGGGGCGTAATTTGAACAAACTAGAACATGGTAATACTAAGTATCTAAGATCTCGGTCTTGTGGTTTGAGGCAATATTTTTGAAGAATTTCCTACATAACTCAATATAAAACTAGTGACCTCTTGGCCGGGTCATGTTTGAACTAAGTAGCATGAATTGCTATTCAGTATTATGTATAACAAGTGTGCAGGGTCAATTCTCTTCCAAGGGACATGATTTAAACAAGCTTGAAAAACACCATTAGGCAATGTTGCATGTGCATGCAAAATACCATAAGTCTGGGCCTTGTGGTTCAGGCTAGAACATCTTTGAAGGTTTGCCTATGTAACTATTTATAAAACAAGCGATCCCCTGGCTGGGTCAATTTTATCGATAGGGGTAAGATTTGAACTAACTTGGTAGAGGACCACTAGACAATGCTAAATATAAAAATTTAACATATGTGCTTTGCGGTTTGGACATGAAGATTTTTAAAGTTTCCAATGTTCACATATATATGTAACACCAAGGGCACCGCCAGTTTAGACACCAGGGGCATGATTTGAATAAAATTGGTCAAGGGCTACTATACAATGCTACACACCAAATATCTAATTACAAAATGTACTAGGCCTTGTGGTTTTGGAGAAGAATATATTTAAATAGTTTTATATTTTTAGCAATGTTGTTCAGCCAACAGGGACCATTTGAACAAATTTAGTGCCAGGATTTCCATGGTCAACTTTGATGATATCACCCTGGAGTGGTTTACGAGATCAATTGAAAAAAGTTCATCCGAGTCACTTGCTGAGGTGAGCTAACAAAATGTTGACGATGCACGACGACGGACATAGCGCAGTCCTCAAAGCTCACATTGGCAATCCGGTATGGTAAATGTCAGTGCATTGCTTCATAAATTTGCATTTCTGCTCAAAACTTCTATCAAAGTCCTTCTGGAATTTGCCTGTATCTTGGAAATATTGGTGCATGTGTATGTACAAAAGATTTTAAAACGTAAATACTAAGTACTGAAGTTCCCTAAGGTCTACTTATTATTTCTTTTTATGTCTCTTTTTCAGGACAATTCTTTTTAAATTTCACCGAATCTAATAAATGCTAAGTTGACTGGTAAACGTGTGCTTGTTTTGTCGCTCAAAACATTTTAAACCTTTTTATCATTTTTCAAAATATACATGTACAATAGAAAACCGTCTTAATCGGAGGTGCGAGGTACAATTCTAAATCTTGGAGGAAAGCACTTATTTAAATTCGACACATATCGAAATTTCAGTAAAACTACTCATTGAAGCTGAATGCGTTTGAACTGTCATACAACTGTAAAACGGAAACGTTTATACACATTTTATGTAAATTGTTTTGTATAAAGCTGAATAGATTCAACCGAGGCTTTTTAAAATTAAGTGAATAGTACGGTTATATAATGTTCGTGTACAAGTCAATTTAAATATTTGTTTTGACAGCAAGAAAATAGCTACGCTAAGAATAGCTGACCCGAAGAAATAATTGAAGTATATCTTTGTTATCTTGATAGAGAGAGAGAGGCAATGCGACATAATCATGTTTTGCATAAGGACACTACAATTGTACAACTACTTGGCACAGGAGGGAACCCGGCGCCCTCAGATACTGAGGCGAACACGCCAACACTGTGTCTAGGCAGCACCAAAGGTTCTATGATAAGGAATGATATGCACTGCTAATTAGTCGTTCAAAATGAGAAATAGCCGTTATATTGAAAAGGACATTTTGCAATCAAACTAGAGAACTTGTTATCTACTCTTTTCAGGTGCTCTTATTTATGCTTATCAGTGTCACATATAAACAGTTAAAAGTTAAATTTCAGAAAATATCATCAATATAAATAAGCAAGTGTAAGAAAATAACAGCACTGTAAATTAAGCTAGAGGAAAACTTACGTTTGACCACCACATGGCTAGAAGCAACTGGTTGATAGTCAGCTGACTTATATAAACAATCACAATTACGTAACTGAAATGCGTATCGCGTGTAAAGTTACCAATTCAGTCAATATAACCTCATTGTAAGAAGTATTGAAGTATTGATCGACGTTACACGTTTAAATGAGTATTGACTGTTTGAATTATAAATTTGTTCTGTTTGAAAAGAACACAAGTGTCAAAGTTCAAAATTCAATGGGCCTCTATTAGAAAAAAGATAAAACATGCACAGTTTGTAAGCCTGGGCATTATTGAAAGTTTAAAAATAATGTACTTTACTACTAATCTTTCAAACAAGAGGGTCATAATCAGCGTTCATCTGAGTGTATTGATCAAGAGCTTAGATACTGATACATTCGTATATATAATTGTCTGGTCCTCGACCATGACTGGTCTAACCAGAACTATCACTGAAGGTGATGAATACCCCCGAACATCCCACTGACACAGTATTTAAAATTTATGTAATATTTGATGCTTTGATTATTGGACCTGCACAATTTCAGGCTTCTGTGAAGTAAATTAGATTTTGACCAGCTGGTTTGGAGATAAAAAGCGCACAAGATTTTACCATCTCAAGCCCCTGTGACCTTTGATCTAGTGACCCGAAACATGGACCATGCGCAACTAAATATGGTGTTTATCACTTGTATGAAGTATCATTAGATTCTGACCAGGGGTTTTGGAGATTTAGCGTCCACAAGATTTTACCATCTCGAGCCCCTGTGACCTTGACCTTTGACCTAAAGACCTGAAACTAGACCATGCACAACTATGCATTGTACTCATCACTTGTGTGAAGTATCATTAAATTCTCACCAGGGGTTTTAGAGATTTAGAGTCCACAAGATTTTACCATCTCGACCCCCTGTGACATTGACCTTTGACCTAAAGACCCGAAACCTAGACCATGCACACCTAGGCATTGTTCTTATCACTTGTGTGAAATATCATTAAATTCTGACCAGGGGTTTTGGAGATTTAGTGTCCACAAGATTTTACCATCTCGAGCCCCTGTGACCTTGACATTTGACCTAGAGACCCGAAACCTAGACCATGCACACCTAGATATTGTACCTATCACTTCTGTGAAGTATCATTAAATTCTGACCAGGGGTATTTGAGATCTAGTGTTCACAAGATTCCTTCTATAGACGGACGGACAGACGGACGGACGGAAAGACTGACAGACAAGCTGAATACAGTAACCCCCCTAACACTTTGTCTAAGAGGTCAAACTTGTCCCCATTCTTTAGACCTATTTACTAGACAGATGACATTTTGACAATGTGTTTGGTATGCAAGCACATTTCAACTCTTACTTATAATGAGTTTGGCTTTGATCTTTTGACCTAACTTCTGGTTTTAAAGCTACAGAAACAAACGTTAGACCATGTGTACTATTTTGTAAACAACTGAACAACCTTGAGAATGACCTTTTGATCTAATTGCTTGTTTGTAAAGCTACTCAAATGAAATATTGACAATTAAAGTTCACCACGAACAAGTGACAGAGGTGAGCTAAACGTATGGACAGAAAGTTGCTCATGCGACCGTCGAAAGCATTTTCGTCAGAGCAGAGTCTAATTTTCCTCAATTATAGCTTAAGAAGTGAATTTACTATATAAATTATATTGCTAGTATGACCAAATAAAAGAGAATAAAACCATAGGTCAATGTGATAACGTTTAGAATACATTTATGAAAACAGAGAAACAGACAACATTGCAAACGGAATGGCTTGATAATACATTTGTACTCTTGCAATTAAGTAACATCTTTTCAAACTTGATTTCAAAATCAATCCATAGTAAAAACAAATCGTTAGAAAACCATGGTCCTGTTGGTAAGTGTCAAATCTTTTTGACGTACACAACTGCTTTCGTGAGTTAAAAACAATGTTCAATTATTTTAAAACACTTAAAAGCCACATTATCTACTTCGTGCTGAATTAGTTATGATTAATTCTAACATGAATCATGATTGTATCTCTATTTACAAAGAGTAGAACAATTCTGTTTTATTATGCCATAAACAACGCGGGAAACGATATGCCGTCAACCTGACGTCTTATTGCCGTTAAAATGACGTCAAGTAGTGCCAAATGACGTGAAATTAATATCCGCGTAGAAATTTACGATTTGCATCTATTCACCTTTTGTAATATCTGTTCATGTTAGAATCGAAATAACATCCTTTTGAGCGTTGTTATCGTCTAATGAACAACTCTCTGTCATTTTAATGCGCAGTAATAAACCACTCAGGCCTCCGGCCTTCGTGGCTAAACACTGCGTATCAGTACTCCAAATCATTGTTTATAAGAAGATGAACACCGCTGGAACGGATATCATTTTATGAATCTATATTTCATCTGAAGCTAGTCATGCATAATGAAACACAAGACACCTTGCGAATACAATTGAGACGGTAGGAGGGAGGGAGGGAGGGGGAGGGAGGGAGAGAGAGAGGGGGGGAGGCATAGACAGAGAGAGACAGAGAGAGAAAGAGGCACAGACAGAGAGAGACAGAGATAGACAGAGAGCAAACACGCAGAGAAATAAAGACACCCATTCTGACAAAGTTTCAAGAAAATCCAATGAAATATGCAGCCGCAATAGAATATGCAAGTTTTCCTACGATTTGACATGGTGACCTAGTTTTTGACCTGAGATGTTCCATAATTGAACTCGTCCTTGATTTTATCAAGGCTCTCATTCTTACAAAACGTTATGAAGATCCACTCTACTGTATACACAAGGTAAAGTGTGAACAGACAACAGAAAGACGACGGATAAACAAGCATTTCGTCAGCTAAAACATACAAAATATAATTACAAGGACTGAAAGTTAAGTCATGTCTAGAACACTTTCCGAGAAATCAACACAAACAGGAGAAATCAATCTATTTTTTTCATGGTGGTCCCGATAAAGAACTGTCTGCTTTAGGGAGGAGAATTATTAATACTGTAGGCATTTTACAATACGAGCAGCAGTGTCAGAAAATCAAAGAATTGCTATAAAATGTCTAACAAACCAGCATAAAAAGTAGCTACAAATAAATCTGGTAATGCGACACCTATGAAGCATTGGTAAACTAATGCAAGAGGGTCATGATGGCCCTTTTATCGTTTACCTTAGTGATGTTGCTTTCAAGTTGAAATCTGCATCCGAAACTATCCATATAGTTGAAATTTCATTGTTGTATCTTAAAAACAAAAATTAGGCCAAGGTCAAGGTCAGCCAATGTCTACAAGCACATCTGTATACATTGTCCAGATTTCATTAATGCAGCTTCAAAAACATAAAGTATGTCAGTAGGTCATGGTTAACCAATATCAAATTTCCTTGTTGTAGCCAGAGACATAGAATAGAGAGATACGTAGCTTAAGCTTTTTACCTTTAAATATCACGTGTGACATTGGCAATTTGCAAAAATTACCGATTTTGTAGCAGATAAAGTTTTAAGATATTTGTTTTATATACACAACCCGTACATTTTCTTAAAGTTGAAGGTTACAACTTTAGCTGCTGAATTTTTCAACCTTCAATTTTGCTTTGAACTCTCCAAAAGGCCATGTAGAAAACACCCACTTTTAGCGATTTGTCACCAGACATAAACTGTTACTAAAATATTCCAGACAGGTATTACTTACGATGGTCAAATATCAATATATAATGGATTATGCAAAACATGAAAATATATTTATTTGCAGCTAAAGTTTAATGTTTAAGTTTCCAAATAATGTAATATCTATGACTGTTTGATGAATGACCAGTGAGTTTTATTTGCTACAAAATGATCAACGTCACTGTCATTGGTGATACAGTGTATTTCAGGAAACAGTAGTGTTGCATATCTCCCTTTTTTATGTCTCTGCTGTAGCTTGAAACAAGAAAGAAGGTCAGTAGGTCGAGTGGTTTGACCCTGTAACCTCAACTTAGTAGTAGTAGCTCACTATCTACTTTGAAGATCATATGCCTAATAGTTCTCAAGTTAGAACGTAAAAGATCTTACCTTGACCTTTGACCCCACGGTGGGGAATCAAGTGATCAAATTAATCTCTAAACAAAAGTAAATCTGTGAAAATGTTAAAAAATAATGAAAGTTGTTAAGCTTTAAATATGAAATGTAGCCTATCATATGGCAACATTAGTGTTTTCTAGAACTACACATCATAGTGTTATCCTTCCGATTGTGTTTAACACTTCAGGACACTGAACTAATTTATTTTTGAAGTGTTCAGCACAATCAGAAGGGGATTGTTATTGAGACCTGAATTGTTCTAGAATACGTTAATGCAGTCATAAGATAGGCTACTTTTTATATTCACAGCTGAACAGTTTTCATTAATTTATAACATTTTTCATATATCTACTTTTGTTTAGAAATTATTTTGATCATGTGATTCCCCACCGTGGACCAAGTACTGGTAAAAACCAACATGTCCATGAAATCTGAGGATTTTATGCCCAATGGTTCTCGAGTTATTGAACGTAATATAATAAACCATTGGCGTTGTTTTGACCCCCGGGACACTATGAACAAAATTCATAGAAGACCCCCAGACAGTGATTAATACGCATAGTCACACAGTTTTAGTCAAAATGTTTTTTAAAAGTTTTTCTATATGCAGACAGGAGACCCTAATGTGTGGTCAATTTGGACTACAGTGGTATTATTTGAATAAACGTGGTAGAGGTTCATTACACAATGTAACATACCTATACCTAAGCTCTAGGCCTTGTGATTGTTTGGAGAACAGGAAGTTTTCCTCTATATGTCTATGTAAAACAAGTGACCCCCGGGCTCGGCAAATATTGACCATATGGGCACGATTTGAACAATATTGGTAGAGGTCCACTAGACGATGCCTAACACTAAAGATCTAAGTTCAGCGTCTTGTGGTTTCGTAGAAGATTTCGTTTTTTTTTCTATTTTGTTGTTCGGTCAACAGGAACCATTTGAATGATTTAAGACAGCTTAATTCCACGACGCTTCTGGCCAAGTTTGATGTCATTCCATGAAGTCAGTTTAAGCAACTTATACGAGCGCCGAGCGACAGACAAAAGACCATACAAAAAGTTTCAATTAAGTGAGCTAAAATACTACATCAAAGTCAAGGAAAAAGTGAATAATCGATAATTTTATCTGTTAATCAACTGAGATCTGATTGAATACAATACTAGTATACATGATGACCATTTTTCACATTCCCATTAACTTCCTCGTATAAAATTGCGAACGTCCTCCCTTTTATAAAATGGCGGATCACTAAGTTAAACTTGTAACTTTAGCAAAAGTTTACAAATACGCCTTTGATCAACCCATTTTTGTTTCGTCTTCGTCTAGGCGGAAGTCAATTAGTTGGTTATCAGCTGATTCAGGCAGCCAATCGTATTTGCCGTCACCTTTATGACGTAATGCCGCATGCAGACATTAACAACATTTTCTATGTTTAACCCATACGTAGATTCTAAAAGTAGGATTTTTTGACTAAACCATTTGGGCAAGTCTATTTCTTCAAATAGGTGTTTTTGCAGATAAAACAAATAACTTAATCCAGGTCAGACGATTTCGTGTTTGTCGTCTGCTTTGAAGTGTAGCTGCTTTAAAATGTATTTACTTTAGTAGAGCATAAACTGATGTATCACACAGCAGTGCGTGTCACAGATATTGGTCGTTTTTTTTCCCGATGTAAAATAGCATCAACACCTTCGCTAAATACATTTACGGTAGTCCCTTCCCGTTAGTGAAGTGTGGTCCGAGTCCCACATTTAGCAGATACCTTTCTGTGTGAAGAAACCCATCTAAATATTTAAATAGTTATTAAAAATAACATTCATATTGCTCTGACGCGAGTGAAAAATTAACCTTTGCCATAACAACGTGTTTGTTACTATTCACTGCCGTGGCAACTTTGGACACTCATCCACTGACAAATTGATTGTAAGACTCTTTCTAGGATTTCAGATCGTGACACGTGTATGGGCTTGGTGAATAATTGAGGTTATTTACAATATCACGGTAAGTAATAGATGGCAGTAGGTTCACATCAGGCGACAATGTTTTCAGTTCATATGGATCATTTACCGAAATCAGCTTCAATTTCGCTATATATCTGGCTCTTTCAATTGGCTCAAGGCCGTCCCTATACAATTTCGTATGTTTACACAACTTATCTAACATCATAAATCCGCCTATGATGAGTCACTATTCTTTTATTAGCCGAACAGGGAAACCTGCAAAAAAACTGCAATCGTATTAATTCATTTTAAAATTACTTTTCCAAATCACATGGACCCTACAAGGAAACGAAATTAAAAGTTTTAACCGCTCTTAAGTCGAACACTCAAAATAATGTAAATCTTTAATGTAGGCTCTGAATACACAGAACGTATGTCAACTGGATATTGAAAGCACACTTTTTGGGATATCTTGAAAGTTCTCTTCTAACTCTCTAATTTATCGTTTTACACTCTGGATGACATTGTTTACAATGCAATTACAACAAAACTTTGATGGGATGTTTATGGCCACGAGACATCAGCCATGTTTGCCTATGGGTCCAATCAGATCCAAAATCCCAGTTTCAAATGTTTGCATCTTCGGTGACCTGGTGTGGTTTGCTTCACAGTGGCGCTAAAGTGTCTTGTTTATGAAACATTACCGCCGATCGAGTTCTACCACCGCGAAACTACAACTTTTTTATAAAACTTCTATCTAAAGAACAGTTCTAAAATACTTTACCTTAAAATGAACCAGAACAAGCCGTTGATCGATCCGCCTTTTTGACCACATTTTGGAAAAAGGACAGTACACAGTCACTTTCAATCAGAAATCAAACAAATTTAAGTTATTTAATTCACCTGACATGTGTGTTCGCCCGCATGATCGTATGCCCACCTGCACGATGCTGATGATCGCTTAATAGGCGTTCATTGATCATTATAATATTTTTTATTGTCGGTGAAGAAGATCGCAAAAATTTGAAGGCATAGTGTAAAGACTGTTGATGTGAGTTGTAAGGTTCTAAAACTCAAATCACACAGAGAGAGATGCCCAGGGATGACCAAACCTACCAAAAAAGGCCGCTTGAAGAAATAATCATTACACCCACTCAACCAACAGAAGAGACTGCCCTACCACCGAAGAAACCTAAGTTACAGCAACGCAGTGTCACTTGCTTTGGTATATCAACAGATGCTAATACATGGGAACAATTAGACGAGCAAATACCCAAACTCTTCTATGCATGCAACCTACAATCTAATATTTCTGATCACTCTGTGTGAAGAGAGATTGTGGAAATACTTCGCCCTGGTTACCATTCTCCAAACCGTAAAGACATTGGAGGACCACGTCTGGACAAAATCCATGACAAGCTAACAAACAAGAAGAAGAGAGAGCTTTAGGGGGCGGACGTTGTCATGATGCAAGCTGGATGAAGTGATATCCATAACACACCGGGACTGTCCTGTGTTGACACCAGTTTACACACTAGAGAAACTGCTTACATTCTGTGTGATATTTAAATCTTAAATCTTACTTCACTGCATTTTCTTACACCAAAAAGTGCTTCAAATACTTTTGGTTAAGGATGTTGTTAAACGCATTCTGCATTCTATTAAGAAATGTTGGTATTGACACTGGTACTAATGATAAAACTTCTTCATACTTTAGTACGTGTATTGCACAGGATGCTATCAAACATGCAAAGCCCGCGGCAACATACAGTCTGATTTTCAACATTAACAGATGCAAGTAAAATATGGTACGACCTACTTGCATCACCTGATATTCAGCCCTATCAAGATAAAGTTTGTCATCTGTTCAAACAGGTAATGACTACCACTCACTTCCTTGCCAACATACTACATCCAGTGTACAAAGACAAGAAACTTCGAACAAAACATGTCAACACTAGCTTTGGTATATCAACATATGCTAATACATGGGAACAATTAGACGAGCAAATACCCAAACTCTTCTATGCATGCAACCTACAATCTAATATTTCTGATCACTCTGTGTGAAGAGAGATTGTGGAAATACTT
The DNA here is from genome assembly GCA_032359765.1 of Saxidomus gigantea. Classification (NCBI taxonomy): domain Eukaryota; kingdom Metazoa; phylum Mollusca; class Bivalvia; order Venerida; family Veneridae; genus Saxidomus; species Saxidomus gigantea. The sequence goes on from JAUMHA010395095.1 coordinate 17,328, forward strand.
CGCCCTGGTTACCATTCTCCAAACCGTAAAGACATTGGAGGACCACGTCTGGACAAAATCCATGACAAGCTAACAAACAAGAAGAAGAGAGAGCTTTAGGGGGCGGACGTTGTCATGATGCAAGCTGGATGAAGTGATATCCATAACACACCGGGACTGTCCTGTGTTGACACCAGTTTACACACTAGAGAAACTGCTTACATTCTGTGTGATATTTAAATCTTAAATCTTACTTCACTGCATTTTCTTACACCAAAAAGTGCTTCAAATACTTTTGGTTAAGGATGTTGTTAAACGCATTCTGCATTCTATTAAGAAATGTTGGTATTGACACTGGTACTAATGATAAAACTTCTTCATACTTTAGTACGTGTATTGCACAGGATGCTATCAAACATGCAAAGCCCGCGGCAACATACAGTCTGATTTTCAACATTAGCAGATGCAAGTAAAATATGGTACGACCTACTTGCATCACCTGATATTCAGCCCTATCAAGATAAAGTTTGTCATCGGTTCAAACAGGTAATGACTCCCACTCACTTCCTTGCCAACATACTACATCCAGTGTTCAAAGACAAGAAACTTCGAACAAAACATCTCAACACTGCACTAGACTACAATGCTAAGATTGTGCCAGAACTGTTGACCTTCATGTCAGACTCTGTGTCACTACTAAAGGCTCTAGTACATGATTTAGTCATCAGCAAAACAAAACCACATGTGCAGTGGATCTGTATTGGGAGATCTTATAGTGTCAGTCAGTCTTTGTGTAAGCTTGCCATTAAGATTATGTCCATGCAATCCAGTTCTGCATCCATTGAACTTGTGTTCTCCAATTTTGGAATTATCCAAACAAAGCAAAGGAACAGACATGGCCTTCAGAAGGCAGCTAAACTAGTGTTTTGCTACCGTTTCTTGCGTGGCTTTGATAATATTGACTAGTAATGTGTTATGTTCAATCATGAAAGATTGTTTAAACAGAGAACCTGAGACTGACACAGGAGTTTTATTGTGCTATTATTACATTTGAGAAATGTGTATGTATGTTTTGAAATGTTTTCATGTAAATATTAATGTAAAATAAATTGTTATTAAAACATTACTTTGTATTGTTATTACAGTTAATAGGGAAAATTGTAAATGAAAAGCAAAGGTACCATAAAATTTTGAAAAAAACAACATAATTTGATTCTTTTAAAGTATATGATGACATTGTAAACACGGATTTTTATCATGTCAAACAGCTTTTGTAAAATAATATTTTGATGATCCTCTCTTTTTGAAAGAAATGAAACATAAGACCCAAGACAAAATAGGTCATATGGTCAATAACAAACTATTTAGACAAGAGTAAATAATCATGCAATACATTAATACCGTCACCAATGCCTTCACAACTGACCATATAGGATGATGATTATATGCTTGACAAAGTTTTCCAAATTAATAATGCTGTATAAAGACTCCCTTTATCAGCCTCTTTTATAACAATAGTTGTCTTTTTCATGTCATTAATCGCTGGTCTTTTCTGTTTTGTATGTTCTTTGTCGGTTACAGAGGTCTTTTTGTATACTTTCAGAAGGTGCAAGAAAAAATTACGTTTGTTTCGTACTAAAGAAATGTCAAGATTACATGTACGACACTTTTCAATATAATTGAGATAGTCATATTTAACTTAATTGTAAGTTCTTCAGAATTAATTTTATACTTTTCTCCATGATATTTTATTTTCCCATATAATTATGTATATTATAGGCCTAAGGTACCTGCATACTATTCATAAGCTAATTTTTTTGGCAAGCATGTAAATTTCTTTATAAACAATGATATTGCATATCTTTAGACAATCAAAATCTTCACACAAAATCTTAGTAAAACACATATTCATATATCTGTCACAAACTATATAATTATATGAAACTACATGTAAATCATGAAGTAAAATATCATCCTAAACAATTTGCACTAGATACAAAACAAAATGCACTTATGACTGCTACATTGTATGTAAAAACATGTAAACAAGTTTAAATTTATCTGATACCTCGACCCAGATAAAGCGGATTCAATTTGAATCAAAATGGGTACACAACTTGTGTCTACATTATATACATGACTTTTACCTGTCCACTTGGCTTTTATCGTAGTTAAGATTTATTCAATCTTAAATGTAGTCTGTTTATATACAGGTATTAACAAACCCTGCCAAACGTCAACACAGGTGAAGATTATAATTATAACAGCAGTAATATTATCCGATGTCAGAGGCAGGCCCATCTGAATGGATTGATGCGGAGACTGGGGATGCTGCATTCCAAAAATCTCAGGGATATTACTTTGACTGGGCTAAATCTTACGACGAGGTTCGTATTTAATATTTTATCAATTACAAACATACCACATGGATTGGTTATTTAGGCAGTCATGAAATTCTCATCTAACAATGAACGACAACAGTAGTGAAATTCAGTTTCAGAACGCATATCCTTTCAATATCCAGTACACATAAAAATGAGTGATGTTATTTACAAGCTATATATACATAGTTGAATGTAACGAAACCTAATGATTAGTTCCAAATTGAATATGAAACAGCATTAGGTTAAATTACACAATTTGAGTTTGTTCTAGATGCTATTGCTTACAGGTTCTTGGTCTGACTGGATATATCGGTCCCACTAAGGTGTCTGATGTTATAAGTGGTCGTTTCTCAGCAGAGCAGCGCAGTGAAATAAAAGTTCTTGATGTTGGGGCTGGTACAGGTCTTGTTGGCAAGGAGGTATGTATACCTAAATAAATCGACAGTGGGAACATTCATATAACCTAATGTGATTAATCAGTTAAAACAAAACAAACCTGTTAATAACTTCGTCCTTTTTTAACCAATAGAACGGTGTTGACAACTCGCCTTAACAGAAAATAATTTTAAGCTAAAACGAGGCTAAAATGACATGAACAGATCAAATGAAATAGAGGTTCAGAAATAAATATGCAACTAAGCCAAAAAATGTTTGTAACAATATCATTATAAAGAACGGGTTTAAGGATGACATCTGGCACAAAAATGAGGTACTTCGGAATCTGTGAGTGAATGAAATTTCAATCTCAGGTTCTACAATGCTACTTGACTAGTTAGTGTAATATAAGTTAACGATACGCAAACATTAATGACTTCATTGCTGGAAATGTGTTGTACAAAAGGGAAAAAGATGGGAGAACTGCACTTAAAATATGATTTATTGTGTTATTTAATTATTTTGTAAAGTTGAAATTGGCGCACACATTTTGTACGTTTCCGGCACATTCAGTACGAGTTTAACTGAATCCATGAATTCAGTTTTTTTATAGTGTGAAAATAATGCGACAGAATATTTCGTCCCATTTCTAGTTAAAGAAGAGAGGCTTCCGTCATGTAGATGCACTCGATCCCTCAGAGGCTATGTTAAATGAGGCAAAGAAGGAAGACGTGTACGAAAACTATATACTCAACTTCATTTCCGGTTCGCCAACTTCCATTCACGAAAGTTAGTATGCTTCTATTATCTATTTGACATATAACACAATGAAGTTCACATTCTGATCACGAAATGCTGAGCTTTTACAATTCAGTCTTTTAAATGTATATAGTTTTACTGAATAAAGTGCGGTTGTCGACGCAACGATTTCTGATTTCAGATTCATATGAGGCATTGACGGGTTGTGGGATATTTTCAGACGCGCATGTACCATGTGAAGCGCTTCACGAGATGATTCGGTTGGTCAAACCAGGTCATGTAATAGGCTTTATTTTATATTCAACTAACAGATTATCTACATTTCAACAAAACATTTTGCGAGTATAAATTGTGGAAGCTGATATTGATTTGATCGATTTTAGTAATGTAATTTAGACAATGGTCGCTCGATAGATATACTTAACAACTTTAAAAAAAATGCAACAAGAAATCTGACGGGTATGTTTTCATATTAATTGCAAGTGTCATTTGGAAATTGAAAAACACCATGAGTTTTGCCAATCCTTTGTTTTTTTCAACAAGTTTATTTTTGTATACCTTATTCTATGATTTATTTTCAGATGGCTATATCGTGCTTGCAATTTCATTCGAGTATCTAGGCGAAAGTAATATATATAAGCCCTTGGAACAATTAATGAATGAACTTGAAACAGGGGGGAAATGGAAGAAAGCGTCTGATGAAGTATTTCCGAACTATCATGCCGAACATAGTGGGAAAGTTTGGTGTTTTCAAGTTCTTAAATGAAATGTGAACAGACTGCGATTTACTTAACTTACCTGAAAAATTAATGGTTTATTTATGTATAAGGCGTAGTAAGTATCTTGTTTATCAGGCTAGATTCTGTCATTTGAATGAAAGCTTACTTCAAACGCTTTGTACGGGAAGTAAGCAGTAGAAAAGTTATAGCAGTATAACTGCTAACAGTTAAGCAGTAGAGCATTATACCACAGACGTATTAAAATAGACTTTTGAAATGACTTTTGTCCGTCAATTCTATTCCCAGAAATTATTAAGTAATGTTTAATTTTGAACCTTTCGAGCGGACTGTGATTGATTGTGTTTTACTTAAATTAAAATAATTAAAAGAAATCTTTTTGACAAATTTGCACAGAGCTTCTCACGTAACTTGTAAAACAATGGTTGTAAAAACTAGTACAATACACTGAAATACATGAAATTCTGCAAACAATTGTTAAATGTTAAAATTACCACAATTAATGTTTCTGTATATTGCGAGCCAGGGAGATATCTAATGTATATTACCCGTTACTTGTCGAGTTGCTAAGTACTGGTTTATAATTATAAATGCAGATATTTGTAAGTCTGTAACAAAAGAAATAAATAAAACAAACTAAACTTCATGTCAACTACATGTACATGTGCATGTTACCGTTGTGTGAATTTATGTGTATATTTTGTATTTCATTACCTGATGTATTGTTTTAATCAAGATGTTAATATGTAGACAGGAAACTATAAGTTTTAGTCTGAATAGATAGTTATTTTTGTTCTAAATTTTTAATTGAAAGAACTATTAATACGAGTACATGTATATACAAGGAAACTGTGATACAAAAGTATTATAGCAGGGCTTGAAACAGTGTCTTCAAGTTCTCCGTTATGTTTATGCCACCGAAGGAATTTCGGGTCGCATATAGAACTCGTCAGCCGTACGTCCGATCGTTCGCACACCCGTCCCATTTTCTTGATGCGGAGCATAACTGCAGAAGTATTAAAGGGACTTACTCGAAACTTCATACAGCGATATAGCACAATTAGGGTTAATTCAGTGCCCAAGACTCACTTTTCCAAAAATTTTAATTATCCGCGTTTGTTAGAATTTCCTGGTTTTGGTACATTTTGTGCATCAGTACCATAAAACATTCGATGAACTAAGTACATGTAAAGTTAATGTTGTACAATCAATAAGTGGACAGCGATTCATTACATAAGGTAATTGCAGATATTTCTACAGTGCCTCTTTCTCTTCGAACTTGATTTCATCTAGAATGCGTCTCGAGAGCGATTAATCTAAGTTTTATGAACTTGTTTCACAATCGAGAATAAATGAATAACAAATAAAATAAATAAAATTTAATTTTACAGAAGGTAACTCTCAGTTGGTTACATGTATCTGTGCTAAAATGAGGCATTTTTCGATATATGTTGTTTTCAAAATTGTATTTTTTTTATCATTTTACGTTCATTTAATGCATTATTTATGTTTAGAGAATATAATATGCTGTATGTAGGGATTGCCCATTTAAATGTGTTGATATTTCATTCCTCCCTTTCCGATATTTCGATTTTTGAGGACAATAAATATTTCAAGGTGTATAATGGTTGAAGTCTGTGCGTGCTTGTGTTTGTTTGTTGTTTTTATTGGTTAAATAATTGTTTTAAGTTCTGGACCTCACCCCCTTATGCCTGACCCTCGCCCCTGCTTACTGCAGTATCTTTAAATACATCATACAACAGCGTGTAAGCTAACCAGATTACAGATCACATGTTTACGGTGACAATGTATATAAATACAAGATTTGAAACAACTCGATCTCAGGTATACTGTTTATGTCATTTCTAAAAATAGTACCGATACGAAAGCTATGTTCTTTATCGATCGTGTAGAAATGAAACCGTGACACAAAAATATAAATCTGTCTATAATATTCACACAAGAAAAAGTCCGCGCTGTAAACGGACTGGTTACCAGAGCACGCTATTTCATATACTGCGATGCGGGAAACTTCATGTATATACTAAAAGTGAGATGTGCAGAAGTGACATAAGTGTTTTTCCTCGAAATTCTCTTAATTCAACCGTATTCGATGCAGTTTGGAGTTGGATTTTATTCAGAAAATTGTTTTGCATTGGAAAAACCGGTTAGTTATTCCTTACTTACACACATGCCTTAAATATG
>JAUMHA010395107.1:0-11584 GCA_032359765.1 Saxidomus gigantea
GAATAAAACATGCTGTTAATAAATTGTGTTATGTTTCGTTCATGGCAAAAGACAACCTTCGACTATAAGATATCTTTAATACCATGCTAACCTCCGTATATCTAATGCTACGTAGCTATATACCTTTTTTACTACATTGTTTAGAATTGCGGTTTTAGAAATAATTAGTGTACATATTCATACATCAGCTTTTCGATGTAAAACAAATCAATATTAGTAGATCAATAAAAACATATTTGAACATTTTAAAAGAAAACCGGACTTAAATTGCATGTGATATATGGTATCATATGTTTTAAAGCAAGAATTAAATCGGTTTTGAAAAACAGTACACTCGTTTTAGTTAATACATTTCACCAGAAAAGCACCGGTGGTCATTGTAAAATGTGTAATGTATTCTGAACATAATGTATGGCTCAGCATTAAGGGGTCCAGTATATCTAGTTAAAGAAATACTTTACTTTTTTAGTCCCATTTTAACAACATTAAGGACTATAAGTCTACGCTTACCAAATTAGGGAACAAATAAAACATAACAATAACAACGTAATATTCAAAGGAATGTTTATGAGTCTTGATAAAATAAGAATGTATGCGTAACATGATTTTCTTTCGGACAGACGGACAGACGCAAAAATAAATGCAGGAAAAATGACAAATCTATCTGCTAAAATGTCCGATATTGGCAAATGAAATTCTAAGAACTTAAAACCATAATTGCAAAACGTATAATTTCATACTTAGACTAGAGAAATGTGCAATTTTGCATTTTTTACGTACTACATATTCTTTTTGTCTAGTTTGAATAGAGGTAGACAGAAAAATCTAGATAATTAAATCTAATATAATCGTTGTTCGAAAATAAATGAGAGAAAGAAGTTGCAAAAATGTTTTTGACTTCTAAAAATGCATCTTCTGTGTGCGTTTTAGCAAATGATATTTCTACAAACTGAATTTTATTTATTAAAAATTGGACTTGATGCTCAGCAGACTCTCAGCTAGAGAGTGTCCTTATAAATTGATATTCCTTTATTTCTATTTAAGGTTAAAGACAGAGACGTGGAACAGTCTTGTTCGGATTTCTATGCTCTTTGTAGTCGATGCTCTTTGATAAATTTTACCATGCGAACTTGCATGCAAAATGTAGTGAATACTACATGACTGTGTCGTTCTTATTTAGTTGTGTAAACTAACAAATGACGTATTAGATAACAGCTGTCAGGGTAGCATGAGGCACCATTTTGAAAGTCATTAATAGAAGTCCGTTGCAACACTCTACATACTGATTAAACGAACGACACGTGGTCAGATTTGCACACTTTGACGAGAAGAAACACCTTTAGTATCATTTCTGGATCATGCTTGTGTATTCGGCGTGAACAGCTCTGACATATGACAATTCATTTACTTGCATTCCATTACTGAATTAAAATAAAAAGTTGGCATTCTTAGACTAAAGTTTAGGTCATAACTTATGAATACAATCAAAGTAAACGTTTGAAGTTTTTCATATCTCCTATCATTTTACTTAAAAATGAAGACGAATTTCTTAAAATTAGTTTTCCCGAACATTGTTATATAAATATATTTTTTTAATCTTTAGAGAAATAAATTTTTAATTTGACAAATTAAATACTGTTTATCTAACTCTAAGCAGATACCAAACTGTTACTATAGGTTGTATAACAAGATATCCAATAAATTTGGCAAAAATATGTTATAGAAGAAATGATCCTTTTTTAATATCACGAAGTGCATCATTTAAATTTGGTAAATTGGTGCAATTTTGCTTTTATTGAAATGTTAATTGAAATGTCATTAATTATGTTACTGGATAATTTCGAAAATATGTTACTCGATATTTTAGCGAATTGTTTTGAAAAATTAATTTTAAAATGTTTTATACATTTGTTATAGCGGTTTAATGTTCCACATTTATGAAATGAAATAAAATAACTATGTTTTGTAAGTGACACAGAAGTCTGAAAAAATGCAATTCGAATTCTATGTGTTTAAGCCAGTTATGTGGTTAAGACAAACATTTAAATAAAAAATGAAAAAAAGAAAATACGGTAAAATCTTACGAAAGTGTATACATACATGTATGTAAGAACCTGATAGAACCAACACGTATTAAAAGTGTGACGAGAAAAAAGAATCTGTTTTACAAAATATAAAAACGTAGCGACAAAATGAATGAAACGTTTCCAATGGAAACACTAAATATAAAACCTTTCGAAAATAACGGAAACAGTCACGTCCTAATTTGAAATAGTTAAGAAATATAAACAAAAACGAAACTGGTATTGACAAATTCTGAAACAGAATGGCGGCTGTGAGAACTATTCTTACTGCTTTGTAATGAATATATATCGAGATTCTATTTATGTTTCATATATAACCATGATATGTGTCTTAAATATTGAGTGTTTATACATTTGACAATTAAAGGTAGATCAGCATTCTGTAATATATGCAAATACGTACAGTCATCACTGTGCCAGGCATGCCCGGCATGCTGTCCAAATAACTCATTTACTTCTTTATCTCACTGGACTAGGCGTACACATAATCTTTATTGACAGATGACACGTGTTTATTAGCAATTATAAAGAGATGTACTCGGTCACGAATTGTAATGAAAAAAATGCAACAGCAAGCAAAGCAAAGTGCTTCAGAAGAGATGAAGATGCATTTTTAGTTTGTTTCGTGTAAAGAGAGGACATGCTAGAAAAAAATACTATTTCTTATCAAATAGTCTAGTTGTACTCATATCAAAGCGTTGATTTGCAATATATACTTTAGAATGATCATACCTTGGAAGAAGTACGAGAGTTTACATCTAAATGCGCCAAGAACTACTAGTACCAGAAGAGACATTTCAAGTGTGTTTTAGTCTTTGTGCATGTGCATTGCCATATGTTCTATATATTTATGATAATATGAGTCATTGCAGATGTCATATGTTGTGTAATGCAGTACATAATGAGCTAAAATAATAAGTATTATCAACTCAAAAATCTCCTAGTACTGAAAACGTTTTACAAACATGGTTGTGCTTCGAAATGTCAAAGCATTTCTGCAGTAACTCAGTCCAATTAAACTACTGAATTATGAGATTTAGATTGCAATATATCTCTTGTAACAAATGTTTTTAAAAGACAAAAGTACACAATACTATTTTTAGCATTTTCTTACATTTTAATAAAACATTTGATAGAAAGCGATTCAATGCTTTCTTGTTTACCAGAGACTGAATATTTTTAATGAACCCTATCCATTCTTTTCAAAGCCAAATGTAACTTTTACTTAAAAGTAATACAATTTCAAAAGTGAACCAAAGCACATTTTTGTCAATAAATTAGTGTGGTTGCATATTGCATTTTGTATTTAACAAACGTATATGTGTGAATTTAAAACATTTTAAAACATTTACCATCATTTTCGACATGCTCTTGAAAGTGCATTGCAGATTACTGGATTACTTCACAAATAGGTAATAAACGGGCAATAGCTATGTATTACCATTTCGGTGATCTTATCCCCATGGAACTGTTATGGGAGCATAAGTTTTCACAAAAACTTTGTATTAAAGTTCCGTATGTAAAGTGTCTGTAATGACGTAACGACCTGTTCAACGAATCAACTTACTTCTACTGTACAGGATACCCTATTAATGACATGTAATTCTTGACGCTGATTGGCTGTAGACAGATCGACAATCTAGACACCAAATGAAAAACACTGTTACGAAATGTGAGAACAAATTAAACAGGCTAATGTGCATAAATAATCAAGCATGAGCAAGCATCGATGATGAAAAATGAATAGCAAGGCAATCATTCTCTTCAAAATTATATTACCATTAATACACACGACTTCATTTCTGCTGCAAAGGGGACATATAAAGTACGCCATATGATGACGTTAGACAATATTCTTTACATCATCAATTCTTATATGTGTGCTTTAGTAAGCTTACTGAAATGAAAATAAACATTTTGATACAAATGTAAACTATCATGTTAAAATTGATTTTTAATTTCAAAATTTTCTCTTGCACTTTAAACTGAAAATATATCTTAAAAATAGAACGAAAAGGAAACGCCAAGATAGATATTATAACAGATACTTTATACAGTAAAAGATGAGCCAGTAAGTGTTAAAGCACTGACATATCTGTTCCATCAAAAATGCATTTTTGGATATACTTAAAATGGTACACGTATGCACTTCTGAAATGGCATTCTCTTAATAAATAGATTTACAAATATGTGGTAATCAATATGAAACTGAAGCATCTGTTATGCTTTTATGTGAAATGGAACGTACGAATTGCAATAAAGATTTATTATCATCCATAAATTCATTGAAATAAGCAAATTAAAAATAAATTGCCTCCTAAATATTCCGATTTTCTTACAAACTGTGAAACATTCTAATGCAGATATATTGGTTTTGTCAAATTCACGTTTTTCATAAAAAAAGTTTTTAAACTATATTACAGTTATTCACTTCTTGCGGGGGAGCAAGTTGAAAAGGTGATATTTCGATTTCCATTTTAATTAAACATGTCACAAATCTGATGTTAAATTTAAGGAATCGAACGAGTGTTGCTAAAATGTGGAAAAGAAAACGTTCAATAGTAAATTCATTCGCATTTATGTCAGACAATGTTACAGAAATTAACAATAAAAAGAAATTGTCATTGCTTTCCTGTAGACGGAATTACAGTAAACACTATAATCGATCGGTTAATTGTCGGAGTATACAAATTGTAGCATAAGAATGACATTGTTATCGTCTGGGAGGAAAAAAAGGGACGAGAACTTGTAAATTTGGACATTCTCGACATTTGATGCCATCAAGCTGTTGGCAAATCAGACACTTTATATCGTTGTTCTTTCCAACAATAGAACTATTTAAGCCTTTCGGATCTTTGAATCTTATACTAAGATTGTACTTTAGGACTTTGGAGACTTGCGTAACAATCATCTCTCTAACGAGCAAAAATGATAATCTCAGCATTCAATATTTTCCTTGCTACGTATGAATCTCAAAACAATAATAGTTTGTAGCAAAACTTAAACATTGAGGACATTAACACCGTTTTGTCTCTGTTGTTCATTATCATTTATGAATGTAATCACTTCAATTGTTCATGTATTTTAAAAATGCATTTAAAACATATTTATGCACCTCAGTTGAACTATTTGTTTCGTTATATCTTACATTTTAACATAAAAAGTATCAGTTATAGCGCAAAACTATTTTTCACGAAAGCAAAAAGAAATCGTTTTAACTTTAAAAAGTCTCGCCAATATTCAACGTGTTCTTTAATTTATTTTGCTGAATTATGTTTACTCTTTTCTTGGAGAGAATGATTACCTTGAAGTAGTAATAGTTCTACTTGCTTCGTATATCCATGGTTAAATTGTTAAAAAATAGAAACTAATACAAAATTTGTTGCCATCAGCATTAATTGAAAATCATATAGCCATACAAACATGCATTCAGTTTCATTTGGAACCAGTGGAAAAACAGAATTTCAGAGAAGGAATTAAATTTGACATTTATGCCTTTCTTTTTACGTTTTGGAATAATTGTCTGTTTATACGCGAACATTCACTTAGCATAAAGACGACACAACGATCGGATTGTTACAATAAAAGATGTGAAAATAGAGAACAAGACAGACATATTGAAGTTTGAAAATTGAGGAGAGAATGATCACCTTGCCAGTATGGTGATGCGTCCAACGCGTCCTTTTTACCTGCGTGGAAGAGTTGGCTAAAATTGGCTTCAGAATCCCACATAAGGAATATATAGTCCATAGGTATAGAACTGATTAGATCCAGAAAGAACCACGATTTAAAATAATGCTTGGCGATCAGTTTGGGATCTAGAATAATCTCATCAGCAAAGTCGTTCAAGATAATTCCTGAAAAACAGACACATTTATGGTTACCATGGTAATTATATCATGAACATACTAACGCCAAGTAAAACAGTCTGTATACGTGTGCTTCTATATACATAAGCAATCTACCACTTGGTTATATATTGAAATACTATGCGTCCAAACCATCTACATAATGTTCGTACAGAATTGTTATATAATAATCTGCTGCATAATAGACGGAAAAATGACGGATAGTAAACGTTTGCTTTACACTTGGTAAGACATTTCTATTATATATTACTTTTAAACTGAATGTGTTCTGAAATAGTTCTATTATAAATTTTCCCCTAAAATCAAAAAAGTATTTGCTAAGACATGTGTTCCTATATTTCTGGTTTGCTCGCCGGACTGTCAGGAAAATATTGTCAATGTTTCTAAATAATTCGATCTGATTTTGTTAACATTTTCCATTTGAGACAGTAAGAAGTTCAGTTGTTCAAAATGTCAGCATGTCCGCACCTTCAATCATTTATTTTTAGCAAATTAACAACGCTGTGAGCTTTATTTAGGAGAACCCATTTAAATCTTAATTCTGTAAAACACCACGATTCTCTTATTCCTTTTTATATGACAATCCTCTTTATAGTCAGCACTTCATTCCAGCACAACTAGCTATCTTCTTTTCTCGAGGACAGTAATCTTTAATGCAAAAACACGTAATTGTTTTTCTGCTTTGTTTTGTTCATTGTTCCCCAGTGAAAAACACTGTCTTGATATAATGCTATATCTCATAACAAATGACAAAAATGAGACCAGTGGTATCGCATCAACATTGACTGTTTTATTGAAAAAGCAAGATTATTTGATTACGTGTTATGGAGCATTGGTGATTTTAAGACATTTTCCACTTCATCATTAAGAACTTGTGACCTAGATTTCGCTGTGGTTATCATCAGTTACCTCGATACGGTTTGACACGAGGATGCCAGGAAGAAATAATTTATTGAAAATGTTTAAAGCTTTCAGGCAAGTCTTGACAGTAAATACCGTTTGAACACAATAACTTTCCATGGACATCCAATCATTTCATACCGACTGTCGACACTTTTCAATATGTTAGTTCTTGAAATTAGACAATATTCCCATGTGCTTCTGCTTCATAATCAAATGCTGGCGTACAGACGGACGAAACAAAGCAAGACCTAAAAAGCTTCTTCATATTTTGTTTTCGATTTATCACACCAAATTTCTTTCGTGACAAAGGCCATTGCAAGAGAGAGAGAGAGAGAGAGAGAGAGAGAGAGAGAGAGAGAGAGAGAGGCATTCGGTACTTAAAATAGAATTTACTAAGTATCTTAGTACAAAGATTAGGCGTGATAGTAGGCTGACTTGAGAACCCAAACTTCCTACTTTGAACGAAATTAAGAAAACATTAACCGAGATACATGCAATCATGTTTGATCTCAGTCAAGCTCACAAATCACTTAAGTTCCGTGTGGACCTTAGAAGAACAAAGTAAATTTTAAAGATGCTTTAGCTTAAAATTGCTTAACAAGATAAGTAAAATAACAACATACGTTCTTAAAAGGATAAATTTAAATTACATACGACATTTTCTTAAATAATTCAGGGATTTAACGTTTTGTTTATTTGTTAAAAACAATTCTCACTGCTGTGAAAATCTATACAAACTTCGAGAACAGGAAATTGCTGCATATTGGTGTTAGTGTGTCGGAAACTGTCTGTAATAAGGAATACAAAAGGACATCGGCCTTTATCTAATTGAATTTGCCTATTTTCCAAACACAAGAAAGATAGCAGATTGTTTAATATTGAACACAAATAACAGAACTTCCGTTCAACATTTTATTATGATTGAATGATGATTTGTAATTTTGTAGCGTTACTGTAAGTAACGTTTTTAATTAAATTGCCTGACTTGGAGCATCAGAATGATCGCGTACGTTCATATTTTAATGTCTACATCGGTATCTCATTTTTTGCTAAAGGGGCTATTGAGAAAAAGAACTGTCCTTATAAAAGAACATTTCTGACAACCTCCTCCGATGTTTCTACAATATAAAGGTGTGTATGGATACAATTGCCCTTTTTAAAAGAATAACAAAGCGAACTAGAATCTAATATAGGCTTTTGATAAAGATTCAAAGCAGTTGAAGATAGTTTCTGAAATCCGTTTTACCAATACAGTGTCAAATGGTATGAAACAAAAGCAGTTGCTCTACTCCAATTATGCTTGTAATAAAACAGTAATACCTTTTCCACTTGAAAATATGCTGGCTTATTTTACAACGATGATGTTCATTTTCTTTTTAAAAGAGCTATTTTTGAGAGCACTCCGCCCACTGCCAGTTTTAGAATCAAAGCTAGGATGTGGTGATTGGAAATGAACATAATGCAGAAGTGAAATAGAAATAGCTTAACCCTACAATTTTGCAAATGATAATGAGCTAGAGCCCATCCATGCGATCCGGTATTTAAAAGCTGCCGAGTACATCAAGTTATGTTCAAGACTAAAAGGAAGTTGGGAAATCCTGCAGACAAGTACTTTATCCACTCCATAATCTGTATAGATAACAGACATCAAAACAAAGCCTGTAAGTCTGAAGAATTTTCTTGAATATTGACACGAATTGCCTAGAGCACGGCATTTACAGATGTTTCTCATAGCTGTCGGAGTAATGTCAACACTAATGAGCAGCTGTTAAGTCAGAGTTTTGCGATGCCCAGAGGTGCAACAGACGTACCGAAATCACTTCTTCATGTCAAACCGCCCAGTTATGCCATCGACGGAATTATAGAAATGAATTATAAACAAGTGAAACAACGCATCTCATAAATGAGAAAATGGGACTGGCAATGCCAGTTTGTTTCTGCACACTGAATAAGATTGGTGTATAATATTTTCTAACTGTTGCACATTTCTGCTTTGACCTTTTCACTGTTGTTACAGATTTTGCTTACAGACTTACAATTCAGTAGGTCATTTAATGTTTGCAGGAAAACATCGTTGCTATTTTGATATTAAGTCAGGCCAAATAGTTATTCCAATGCAATAAAAGGTGATATCAAACTCCTGAGAAGAAATAAACAAGACATCATGTAAATTTTAGTTTCGGGCAAGCTTGAATCCATATTTATAAGCAATCGGTTAAACAGCACGTTCACCATGTTCCTTGACACATCTGGATTTTAAGCGTCTTTTTCGAAATGTCTTTACGTGGTTTCGATTAGCAGTATAATCATATTTACTTAGTTATAATTCCCCTTCCTTAGTCATTATCTGTTCTGTAGATATCATCACGGCGAGTTATTTTACGTATTTTTTTTTGAACGACCGTATACATTTACATCCTTTTTTTGCGTTGTACATATTGACCGTATGTAACTAGATGGTTTTACATCCTTGAATATTTACGAGAATTTCATAAAAGTACGCGATTCAATAACTCTTGACAGCAATTGTGCTATGTCATTATATCAGAGTTGCATCTAAATCCCATATCCCATTATTGTCTAAGACTATTATAGCAGTTTCTAGACATTCATTGCTGTGCAATTCATAAGTTTAAAACACATTAGTTTCTCAACTCTCTTCCTGTCAGTTCAATTTTCACTTGTGTCGGGGAGGCCGTTGTTTGTATGCATTTCTACAATATAAATTTAAATAAATTGAAATTCAGACTGAATGGGTTTATTTATAGCGAAATATTTTGTTAAGTATCTATAGTTTATATACTGGTTCCAGAGATACGGAATTTTGATGGGATGTAAAATTAACTAGATTGTGAATCTAGTACGGGCCGTCATTTAAATGACTTTAGTGTTAGAAACAATTTTAATTCATAATTATATCATTTATTGCAGTCTCCAAGACCTCCTAGACGTTAGTTCTTTCCGAAAAATATTTATTGATAGGCTTATCATAGTTCCCTATACACATTTATTAAACTTGCAAGGTTCGCCGGTAATTTCGTGAGCGGATATTGTTTACATCGGCAATATTTTTGATTACATTTTAATAGTCGATGTAGTTTCATTCATTGATTGCGTTAACTTAAATAAAGCAACATAAAACACTTTGCCCAGAACAGTACAAAATTCAATTGTTATTTGTCTTCCCATTTGTTCCTGTCCCCGAGGTCTTTTTATATACGAGTATGAAATTAGAGCGCAATGAAACCCCCAGAATAGAGAATTAGCTGGATAATAAATATCTTTTCAATACGAAGATGAATTTGTTCTTCATTCCCAAAACGTTTGCAAAAACTTGTGAAAAAGACCGAACTTTTTATTTAGAGTATACAAATCAGCTCAGTAATGATAAGCAAAATAAAGGGCTGCCACGGGAATAAAAGAAATTGCATTTTCATTATAATGTTCCTTTCACTTATCTGCCTTCATATCCCATCTTAAACCTGTCTAGCTAAAGATACACACCATGTTCTTTTTCCAACACCAATAAAATTATTGTACGACACGGGGTCTCAATCAATTAACATATACTTTTTGAAGATACGTCAGATGAGTAAACTTTGAAGGTCATCTTGCATCATATCCATGTTGTTTTGCTTTAATCTAACGCATAATTATACCATATACCAAAACAGAAAAACACGATTGCGCATAAACGTTAAATGTATTTGGTAATTTGAAGAAATAGTATCAATTGTCTCATCAAGATGTTTTAAACGTGAAAGATTTCTAAAGCTTTTACTGTAGGTTTTAGGAGATTATGTTGTCTGCAGCTAGCACCAACTGTGGATAACTGCACCAAATATGCTCTGTGCAGTAAACTTAAAACTAATAAAATCTTTACATTTGGTTTAACAATCCATAGATTATGATGAGACTTCTATTATCATATTCAATGTCGTACATGTGTATGAAATTGTGTATGTATCTTTAACGAATAAGAGAAAATAATAAACATTTTGCTCATTTAAAAACCTTGTGTCGCCAAATGAAATCTTTAACATCCATCCAGAAAACACAAATATTTTTTATGAAAGATTGAAATCTTAATAACAAAAAGTTATTTACGTACCTGTTCGGAAATTGATAAGTATATCAAAGAAGAAGACTGTATCACTAATGCAGTTAAAAACAATCCACTGTGTACTGAGATCGTCATTGAAGAATGAGATAGCTACCGGTAGGATGATGAGGTTTGCTATCAATAAAACCAACATGAAGAGGTCCCAGTAAAACCTGAAAATAGAAAACAGACAATTGTACACAAAACGTTTAAACATATAGAATGAATAATGCTTTTTTCCCACCAAAATGGTCCATCTAAAACCTATAAGTGGCAAAAAGATATACATCAGTTTAAAATGATAATATTTAATTAATCTATTGAGTATATCGGCAATTTAGTGATGTTCTTTGACACAAACAGTTCTATTCAAACAACCACTTTCAAAGAAAATGAATTTCAAACTTTCTATAAACATTTATAAGACGTATTAAAAGGTACCGAGGGTCATCGCCCTGGTATTAAATATACAATCTAATTGAAAGGTGTAGTGTCGCATCTCCTTAAGGAGTTATCATTTCTTCAAATTTTATTTAAAGAAACTGTAAATGAAATTATCAATAATGACTGGGAATGCATAGCTGAAACTTTTAGGTTAAGTTAAAATACTTTCAAAGACTCTATTA
>JAUMHA010395118.1:0-11584 GCA_032359765.1 Saxidomus gigantea
AGCACATGGAGAGGACACAGACTGTGAGACACCTCTTTCGGGGGCATTCGTCACTTGTGAGGGACAGCTCTTGTTTAAACAACAATGAGTTCGTTCCCAATAGTGTTTAGCAGAACCGTTACTTCTTATATAACAATTGCATAAACACGAATATAAGCCGCCAATGGAATATTTTATTCCATTTTTAAAGTAAGGTGTTTTGGATCTGCAGCAACTTCCTCCTTTTTGAATTCTAAATTAAAATGAAATTCGATATATTTAAAAGACTTCCTGTATTTCTGTCATTTTGTTTGTGATAAAAATCGATCACATCGCTGAATATTTTAGACACATCGGAATATTATGTTTCGGGATAAAAAATACCATTCCTAACCTCAAGCCGACAAGTTGACATTGTACAATTATCATTGGCCGCATTTATTTTAAAAGTATCTAACAAATGAGGATTGTGTTCTTGTGAATTACTTTTATCAGGTTGCTGCAAATAAACAAACACGTGTTTAGGATTAGTCACTCCGACCGTAATTCTAAAAGTCATATCATTTGGTTGCATGTCCGGCGACTATTGCACCATTTCTCGAAGATAGTGCCATTGTCTTGCCACTAAATATGTTTCAGAAATTAAGGATAAACCATCAGAATTATAGATCATTCTTGGAACCCACAACACTAATTTTATTACAATAAATCTACCAACATCAACACCAGCAGCCCTGTAAATTAATTCGTCGTCATCATTTAATTGCAGAGTGATTTAAATTTGACTCGGCGGCAACATATTTTTTTCTAAACCACGAAAGAAGGAATAATTACTCAATGGAATTTTTACATTTACGTTATTGTTACCTTGAATCAATAATTTTCTAGTTACAAATATTTTATTATATTCAGCCTGGTCACCCCTGCTTTCGGCTACGCTTGTATCGTCTAAATAAAAACCTTCATTTGTTCCGGTTGTTTCTGCATAATCTTTTGAACTTTTTACATTTATTGTTTTGTACAAATTATTACAATCATAAATAGTCTTTCCATTTTGCTTGACTAAAAGGTGACCAATAATTGAAGCCGCATTATTGATTAATGCTACCTGGTCTTCATATGCATGCACGTTACCATTAGCTAATTTGCTTACTTTAAAACCCACCTCAAAATACCCATTAAACAAATCGAAGTTAGACGATCTATCATTAAAAGTTAAGTGATATCCAATCTTTTCTTGTTTTTAATTATCTCCTAATCTAGTTATTAAAGCAGTGTCTAATTGAATAGGCGTCAATTCATAATCTTTCACATTACTTTTTACTTCTAAACATGTTTATATATATATATTATTTTTTTAATAATTTATTTATCCTGATGTTGAAATTGGGTTTTGAGGAATGTCCGGCGTCAACAAGCCGACCCCGGCCAGAGAACAATTTATTTATTATTATGTTGGTATCATCTTCGTTTAGCTTTTTTAATTCTTTAACAATTAACTCCCCGGCCGGTTTAACCAACATCGATGGGGCAGCTTGTTTGTGATCCTTATCTACGACCTTTTTCTTAAATGCCCAAACCACCTTGTCCGCGGCCAAATTTCCAGCTTTCCGATTCTTTTTTTACCACTTTCTTAAACTTGTTTGGATGCGGCTGTTAAAGCATTTTTTAAACACCTTTTCTCCCAAACTAGTATTGACTCCGATGAGTTTATAATTCTACCAAACCCGTCGGTTATATATTTTAATAGAATTAATAATGGTTTTATTAACTTCCGAATAACCAAAGCTGTGTGGTTCTTTTTGAAACGGGTAACCCCTTGATAAATCTGCAGTACTTAAAGCGTACAAAACATCGCCAAAATCGCCATCAACGAGCGAATTAGTGATTAAATCGCAATGGATGTAAATTGTATCTGAGGAATAAGTAATGTCCGGCAATTTAGAACCCCATTCTGTTTTTATTAACGCTTTCTTCTCAAAACCAAGGAGCTTATGAAAGTTTGACCTTCTTAAATCTAACACATATCCGTCGTGTAATGATATCAAAACTTTAAAACTACTGAGATCGAATTCTAAACTTATTGGGGCAATGGAAGTTTCTGCATCAAAATCGCCTTCAGCTATCAATGTTTCGCTTATGAAGTCGTTTATATTGGTGTGGCTATAAGAACTGTTGGGGAAGATAATATCTTTCCAATCATTGCCGTTGTTATAGCGGATTGTTTTATTATCATATTCTTAGCTTATATTATGCCAGGAGTAAGTCATTGTATTAATACTGGCCAACCCGACCGTGTAACTTATATTATTATTTTAAACAAAAGGACGGCTAAATCGTGTTGTAAAGTCACTTGGTGTATTCTTTTCATCTTGTTGTTTAGCTGCTCCCGATCTCAAAACTATTTTTTCTTCCATCTATACAATTACAGAAAAAATATTCTTTATATAAAGATTCGTGCTATTCTGGTAATAATTCCACCGTTTGTAACAATTCATCAATTATGTTTATACCTTTATTATTTAATCCTTCGTAATTGTTTCCAGCTTCGAGAAATCCGCATAATAATTCTAATTCATCAAATAATTCTTTTGGATCACACGGACAAACAGCAAAAGCAAGATCGAGTCTGTTTCCCTTACCTTTTATTACATTTTTAAATTTTGTAAGACCTCTTATTAATAGGCAATCCCGATTTCTCTGTTAACTGTTTAAAGATTTCTGAAGAAAATACCGAGTGTTTTTTATTACTATTATATGTTTTATCAACAAGATCAATTAAGTCATCGTCTACTTTAGTGTTCATAACGGTTTTGTTAATGGTTCTTGAAATAACTGTGGTAAACCTTGATAGGTTTATATGTCTTTTATTTCGTCACCAAGCTACTCTAATTGTTGTTTTATTGCAAGCAGGGTATTTAGTCGACTCGTTAATTCTTGTTTGTTTGGCTTTCTATTTCTTTTGTAATTGGTTTATAAATTTCGTTAAACATTTATCGGCTGGCACCTTTTCTTAATCTGTCTTTTATTATTTCACCTCGGACAGCTTTTATTTTTTCATGCGCCATTCTTTTCTTTTGCGTCATTTCTTTTAACTTCGATAGCATTTATATGAATTATTAAGAAAATAATGTAGGAAGACGTTCGCAAAGGTATAATGTTGTTGAATAATATAATGAACATTCCAAACTACGATCGCGGGACAGAAAACAACAGTTTAAACGACTTTATGATTATATGCCGAAACAAGTATTCTGGCTTTTAATTTGCGGTTCGTCTGGCTCCAGTAAGACCAATACTTTGATACATATGCTTTTAAAACCATTAATTTATTATGATAAAATATATTTGTACGCCAAAGACCTGGAACAACCAAAATATCACCATTTCACCGAAACGATAGATAAAATTGCCAAAAAAAACAAACTTGATGATATTTTTGAATCGTCTAATGATGAAATAACTCCAGTCGGCCAAATGGACAACGACCTTCAAAAAGTGGTTATATTTGATGACTATGTGGTTTAAAAAAACCAAGGCAACATAATTGATTATTTTATTCAAGGTAGACATAAAAATTGTTGCGTTATTTACCTAACCCAGTCTTATTTCAAAACTCCAAAGGATAATGAGATTAAACTGTTCTCATTACATATTCTTTGAGAATACTACTAAAAGAGAAACCGATACGATATGCGTAGAACAAAACGTGAACAAAGGCGTTTATAATTCTGCTTTCAAAAACCCATATGACTTTGTCTATCTAGATAAACCAGATAAATTAATTAAAAGAAATTGTTATGATTTAATATAAATGGGAATATTCAATCATATCAAAGAGTTAAAAATCGATACCTCTGTTTCCAAAGTCAAATTCGGAATAAATTTAGCTGATTATGCTACCAGACAACAATTTAAATCTGTTAAGAGAGAAATGGATTCTTACATTCACAGATACAAAGTATTTGGTAACAAAATAAACACACCATTAGACATGAGTGGCAACGAGATAATCAACCTAGGAAACCCGGATAAACCAGCCAGTGCGGTTCCAAAAAGGTTTGTGTTTAGAAAAATTAAATCTTTAATACAGGAGTATAACCTTGAAGACATTCAAAGCTACTGAAAACAGAGACATCAAATATACAATTAACCAAAGACTTTCAAAACAATGAAAGAAAAATAATTGAGTTGCAGGATAAAATTGAAAAAGAAATCAAGGGTTTGTCAGATACATTAAAAGAAATAGAAGACAAATCTGACCTTACAGACGACCGAATAAAAACTGTATTCAGAAAAAAAGTTGAAATAATTCATGACCAAGTAAAATAATTGAAGGATACTATGGTTAAACACGAAAAACTGAAAACCAAGTTAAACAAAACTGAACAAAGACTGAAAATACATACAAACTGGAGATAAAAGAAGAAATTAATAAACTAATAATCAATATTAGAAACAAATAAACTAGTAGAAACTTTTAATCAGCAATTTACTGAATATAAAAACGCGCTTCAAAAATCGTTTGACACAATTAGTGATGAATTAAACGCTGCAATTCTTTTAATACAAAATGATATTGAATTAAAAATGAAAGGAATAGAGGATGCTATAGATTTTAGAGCAGACAAAATAAAAGCAAACGAAGATTTAATTTAAGACACGAAAGATAAATATGAAAAAAGAATAAACGGACTTGATACAACAACTAAAACTTTCCTACCCAAACAGATCAAAGATGTCGCGGATACGGTGTTAGAATTGTAATACGACAACAAAAAACTTAAAAGAAAACTATCTAAACTAGATGATCAAAAATATGAAGTTTATCTGATCGAACATTACAACAACAGACCCCAGGAAATTGGAGTTGTGTCTGCATCTCTTGGAGTTCCAACAAGTTATGAAATAAAAGCCGTATTAAGTCCGGTTAAAAAAAAACGATTAATTTTCTTTACTTGGTTTAACACCGTCCTTGATTATAAATAGTGTAGAATTTATAAAAAGACGAACACCGACTTGGTGTTTGGAAAGGAATAACAGTAACGGGGTTTCATATTATTAAAGCGGGAACTTACAAAATTGAAATTAAACTAATTATTATAGAGAGTTCTGGTGATATCAAAAAAATTTGGTTTACAACAATAGACCACAAAACTGGTACCCGCACGACGAGTTATTTTGAAAGGGATAAACAGATTTAAACAAAACCAAGTCAAAAACCATTGGGGAGAACTAGCAAAACAATTGTTTGTTAAATCAGCTATTACTACAAAATACAGACTCGGCTTAGGACAGGTTTCAAAATACGTAAAAAGGGGGTCCAAGCGGCCCATAAAATAAAATGGACAGACAAGCTAGCAGAAGAACTACACAAACCAATTAAACGTAAATTTAGAACGCGTAGAGTAACTGTATTGGGTATTGACGATACTTGGTCGGCTGATTTGGTTGATATGCAGCCTTTTGCTTAATATAACAAAGTACTAGCCGTTGTAATAGAAATAAATACAACAACACATATCACAGTAGTATAAAAATAAAACCAAAAGAAGCAAACAAAGACGAAAACGCGAGCAAAGTAAACTTTAATTTGTTTGGTGATTTGAGCGAACCGTTTACACCCAGGTTTAAAATAGGAGATTAAGTAAGAATTAGCAAACTCAAACGCTACTTTGAAAAAGGATATACCCCAAACTGGACAGAGGAAATATTTGTTATTCGTGAAATCGTAAATACCAACCCAATAACATATAAGTTGAAAGATCTACTCGAAGAAAATATTAAAGGCACTTTTTATGAACAAGAATTATCCCCAGCCAAACAAGAGGTATTTCGAATTGAAAAAATAATAAAACGCGATTACAAAAAACGTCCGGGCATTGGTCAAATGGAAGGGCTACCAAGAAAAATTCAACAGCTATGTTGGGTTTAAAGATCTGCAAAATATAAAATTAAATAATATAATGAACAGAAAAGTTGAAACTGTGCACGAACTTATATATCATCTGACAAGACTTGTAGCAGCATATAGGAAAAGTTACAAATTTTACGGAAGAATAAACTCGGCTTTACAAGTAACCGCTGGTTTGGTTAGCTGTTCGGCGGTACTGGCGTTAATCCCGGCCATTCCAGTATTTATAGCATACGCGGGTGCGGTTACGCCCGCTATAACAATTCTTCTCAACAAATTAAAAATAGCGGAAAAGAAAAACATTTTAAAAATACACCATCAGAGAATAAAACAAATATTAGCCCAAGCCCGCATTGAACACTTGGAGGCCGTTGAAGATAACAAAGTCATATCTGACGCCTTTTCCGAGCTGCTAAATATTCAGAAAGAAAATAATTACTCGGTGCCTGTAGAAATGTATATAAAGGAATATAAACTGAACGGATATTAAACAATAGAATAATGCCAATATGCGAAGGTGTCTATTCCATTTTCTTTTATATATCTTTTAGTGTCTGATGGGGATAAGGTCTTTTTATGTACCTTAGTTCCATATATTTGATCTTTCCGAGCTCTTAACATATTCATTTTTTTGGTATACGTTCATTTTTGGAATTAAGCATTTTTGTAGCTCTCAAAGTCCAACTCTTTCCTGACCACATACCGTTTTACTCCTTTAGCCCTTTTGATTGTAAATCGTCATCGCGGACTATAGAATGCATCTTTGGTCTTAACCAAATATATTCAAATATTGGAACACCGGTGCATTCGTCTTTGAATTTCCCTACTACCTTTTTATTTTGCTCATCAAATAATGGATGATCCGGGGGATAATTTGATAAATCGTAATCATCTTTTGTTTATTGCATGTCTTAATACACGTCTTTTGTTTTTATATTAAGAATAACGCTGTCTGTATCCGTGTATAAAAGTTCACACCTGTTTTTGTATTTCCTTTTCAAAGTGTTGTAATAATAATCATACATGAAATATTTGGATAGATCCGGAATACACATACCAGCGTACACAACACAGGCTTGTTTGGCAATATTTTTGTTTTATTCATATGGATGGCCGCCAAGTCTTCATTAAATATCACAAATGTGTTGAAACTCGTTTGGGCAAGCATCTTTCTTAATCTTTCTTTTTCTTCTGACCGTACCAACCTTACATCTATTCTTTTACGTACATTCTCCATTGTTTTACCTTACACAGTATTGTTCATGAGCTTGAACAAATCCTTCTCAAATGTTGAGTTGGCTTTCTTTCTTAGCTCTGTGTTCAATTTAATATATATTTCCATGCACGGTTTCTCATTGAATTCTAATATCCTATGCATTTTTGTCAATTTCATTCCAAGAGATAGATACAACTCCAAAAACGCGGTAAGCAGAACATATTTTGTTTTATTCCTTAAATTTGGAACAAGCTTCTCTACTTCTGGACATGTTTCGTTTTTTAATCACTCTTTTTGATAATGAGACATCATTTATTTTTTACAATCAGCCGTTCGGGGGCTACCGGATAATCGTTGTGTTCTTCATGTAGTTAGTTTGGATATTCTAGGTCTACCTTAAAGATATATCCCTTTTTATGTTTTGGTTCGAAACACAATTGATCAATTTCTTTACCCATTTAAATCCACTGTATGGCAGTGATTGAGGCATTGTCCAACTATATAAAGCGTTTGCATCATAATACATGATATAGTTATCTGGATTTGATTAATCATAATCTTTTAAATATTTATTATTGGCCTTTGCGTGTCTTTCCGACACCATACAGATGCCACCCTCATACCTTTCTCTATAAAATAAATGCATGTCTTGGTCGGTTAATAATTCTAATTCTATTTTAGTATGTTTTAACATAGCATCCTATGCCAAACCTGGGGCCGTGTAATAATAAGGTGGATCTAACTTATACACATCTCTACAAGTAGCTCTAAATTTCTCAAATAAATCTGCTAGTAATACAGCATCGGTTTTGAGATATAGATCGTGGTAATCGCCAGATGCTTTAAAATTGTATTCTTTCCATACGCTTTGTGCGTGTTCGTTATCTTTTTGTGATATACCTTCATTATTTAATTCGCTATAAAATTGTTCTACCGGGGGTAAATGGTCTTCATCAAACTTATTCATATCATCCATATATTCATAGGGGTTTACACCTTTTTGTAATAACAAGCTTGTATTAGCTGAGTTTGTTTGATGTGGTTTTGGTTTAATATCATAGTCTTCGTTCATTCCTTTTACTACAAATTCTATTTTCGAACCTGGAAATATAGATTTTACAACATAATTACAACCTTGGACTAAGGATTCTGTTCTAGATTCGGCATTTCTCTTGTAAACCGTAAGACCGTCAAATGCGAGTGTTGATACACCGACGCCTTCTTTATTAAAATAATCATACGCAGCAATTAAAGCTTTATTTTCTAATTGATATATGATATGTCCGACTACGGAACCTTCTATGTTCCATATCTTTGTTTCAAATTAAATTTCTTTTAGATCCGGGTTGAGATTAAATACGGCTTTGATTATTTCTTTCATTTCTTTGTAAAACGTCTTGTACCAAACGGGGTCGTTGTCTTTAATAGTTCTCTATCCTCCGTACATTATTGCTTTTATATTCTTTTTTGCTTTCTCTTCTGAACATTTTCTATTGATGTGTTCTTCTAATAATTATTTTCTGTTTTCCACATAATAATCCAAAGCATCGCATGGAATATTATTTGTTTTACAATACCAAGATAACAACGTTGGTCCGGAGTTTTTCATATCTATATCTATCTTTGGATAAGGTATGTCTTATTCTTCTGAGCATATCTTGTAAACATATTTTCTCATTAACATAATATCTACTGGTTTTGTTTATTTGATAATAACCAATTTCACATTATCCATTTTGATTTGTTTTAATTAGATAATCCTTTAAACGAGACAGTTCTTCTTCTGTAATATCAAAGTTGGTGTGGTTCTCTATTAAATATTCTGGTTTTGATCTTTCAATTTGTTCTCTTAGAGCAATATTACGATTGTCGTCCGTGCCGAATGTACATGTTGGAGTTTTTTTTGTCGGATCCTCCTGTAAATCCTTTGTTTGTTATTTTGAATTCTGTTTTTGGTGTGGCGTGTACGAGCTTCTCTAATGAAGAATCCATAAATTGGAGGCTGTCTAAGAATTTTAATTGCCCCAAACTAAAAGATATATATTTTTCTGTGTCGCTTGCAATACAACTTATTTTACCAATAACGTTGGCAATTTCTTGCATAATCAAATGAGAATCGTACCCTTTTAGATTATTGAATATTACAGGAATTAATTTGGCATATGGTTTTATCCTTAGTTTCAAATTACAATCGTTATGAGCTGGTCCTCTATATTTACCAGTAATATGGCAATGGTCTTTTTAAATGATGTAAGCACTTCTCAACGACGTTTTCTTTTCTTTTCTTGTCTCCATTCTAAATAATAGGATTAGAACTAACACCATCATACTTTACAACTATATATCCAAATCCGCAAGCTTTGTGTCTCGTTTTTATTTCTGTTTGGTTTCCTATATTCATATTATAAGGTTCTATTATACCCACAAAATCAGCATAGATAACGTACGGAACGGGCATTTGTTTATGATGATTAACATACTTGAGAATATTTTGATCCTTTGAGGGCATTTCTATTCTCACTGGACTTTTGTTCATTCCTCTACAATCTTCGTTATGTGTTATAAACAATTTTTTTTACTAAAGCCATATAGACATCTATCACATAAACATAAACATATCCAACAATAATGACAATTGTTATTTTTTTGTATTAAGATAAGATTGTTTCTCTCTATATCGTTTGGTCGGAGTGAAATATGATTTGGGATAATATCTTTACCATAAGCATAAACATTTATTGCTAAATTATTTTGTTTTTCTATTCTCTGTATTTGCGATATTGGTGAGGGGAAGGTTATGCCCGACCAATCTAGGTTTTCTTCTTGGGGATATTTTGTAGTTCTATCACTATGTATCTCCGCTGGAAATAGTGCAGACCTGATGGCCCATTTTATACATTCATTATCTTTGTTTTTAACGTTTATGATTACTGTTTTGTTTTTCAAATACGGAGGTAAAGGAATATATGATGCACCTTTTATTGGTTGATATTTGCCTATTTTAGATATAGTTCCTCACATTTCTGTACTGCCCACCCGCTCCCGTTGCGGGTAAATTTCCCTATCCCTCCAATTATATATTATTTTGCTGTTTGATAATAATCCGCTATTGTATCAGTAGACAATATTGGCGTTAGTATACGATTAAAATATGATTTGGTTGAGGTTCTTTCTTCATTTGTTTTTTCGAAAGAAACTGCAAGTGAAAGTTGTTTTTTTAATCCCGTTGTAACCTTTTCTAATTCGTCTTTTATTTTACGGATTATCTTATGTTTATACTTATTCAGTAAGGTTTTTGAATATTTATAATTATAGTTTTGTTATTTTATAAACTTTAATATATCCATTTCTTAATTGTGCTGATTGAACCATAGTTTAGGTGTTCTTTGGTGGGTTTTTCTCGATTTCTTTTATAATAATTTTTAAATAATCCTCTGAAATCTTTCCAGATTTATACAAATTTTGCATCTCTTCTATATACTCAATCTCTATAGTATAGTTTAGAAAATAATTCTAAAATATTTTTTCAACGCGGTTTACAAAATAATCGAAAATTTGATGAGAGTAGTATAGCGAAATGCAGGTGATGGGGTCGCCTGGAAGGCGAACACCGGGACGCCTGGAAGGTGTGCCCGCGCCTATATTTCCCTCAAGACTTAGTATTACCATATATATTGTCGGATAAAAGCTGCGGGATAT
Organism: Saxidomus gigantea; assembly: GCA_032359765.1. Lineage (NCBI taxonomy): Eukaryota > Metazoa > Mollusca > Bivalvia > Venerida > Veneridae > Saxidomus > Saxidomus gigantea. Next base: position 10,809 of record JAUMHA010395118.1, read on the forward strand.
AATACCTTAAGAGCTGTTTTAAACACGATTGTATCTGTTTTTATCTAATACCTTTTTCCCACCACATGGTTTGCATACATATATTTTAGACGTTGTAGGGTTCCCACATCTCAAACATGGGGCGGATTTGCATAGGTTTTTGATTTGTCTCTGTCCGTGGTAGCGTTAGTTGGTAATTGTCTGTTCTTGCATTGTAATCTGCTACCGTTTTTAAATATGACACATCTTGGTAATGTTGACTTTAAAACTTTATATAAAACTAACGGTTCTATTTCTTTGTTATATAATTTTTTCATCAATTGTCCGTCTGTAAGTTCTCCGCTTTTTATTTTGACTACAATTTCGTGTACTTTGTCGGTATCCATCTCTATAGTATAGTTTAGAAAATAGTTCTAAAATATTTTTTCAACGCGGTTTACAAAATAATCAAAAGTTTGATAAGATGTAGTATAGAGAAAGGCATGTTATGGGTCGTCTGAAACGTGCGTCGGCATCGCCTGGAAGGTGATGCGGTGGAGCACGTTTTTAGGTGGTCCAGAACCTGCCTTTCTCTATACTACTCTAGTCTGTATGAATCTGTCTCGGAACACAGAATATTGAGACAAAACAGTCTATAAAGGCGCTTGCAATCGTATAGGCTTATTGGTTTGGAATTGGATCTTGTTAAAAAATCGTAAACTACAAGTAAATAGTGATTAAGAGAATTGTTACATCTGGGTAAGGGTCCCTTTATATCCAGCGCCACCCGCTCAAAAGATGCGCCAACAACATACTTT
>JAUMHA010395129.1:0-11583 GCA_032359765.1 Saxidomus gigantea
TTTTAGGTAAATTCAAATGATTTTAGTTTAAATCATGCAATTTTTATCTATATTCGTAAATATTCAGTTCGGCACATTGCGAATAACGAATACAATTCGGACAAAACTGTATTCGACTAAATCGAATATTCGAATGTATTGTTACAGCCCTAATCTTGACCCACTTATCTTGTGTCACTTACTGCCGATATACAACTAAAAACGCAAAAGGTATTCTGGTAGTTATGTGATGGTTATATGCATAAGAGTATACTTTGTCTTACAATAAATTATAGGGATGACTTGGTTAAGCACAGGACCTGGTGTCCTTTATCATCTAATTAGATGTAATAAAGATCAGAACAGTGCGATACTTCATCCTTGGCAAATCAGAAACTGCATATAATTGTAGAATACCAGAAAAGGGTACTTATTTTGCAATTCAAGAACCTCTGCAGAATATAGCTATAGATAGGGACTGTGGCATATGCGTTAGTCTGTTTACATTTCAGACATAACTTATAACAGATTCAAGTTTGAATGAACAAGCATGTGTTTGTGTATTGTAGATGGTTTGTAGAGCTATGTACGACTACGACGCTGCTGATGATGATGAGGTGACATTTCGAGAAGGTGATACTATTGTATTCTGTCAACCAATTGATGCTGGTTGGATGGAAGGCACCATTGAGTCAACAGGCAAGAGAGGAATGTTACCTTCAAATTATGTGGAAAAAGCCAATTAGCAGATTTTAACAAGATAAATCATTTTACATATTAAACTTGTATAGTTAGATGATTGTCAGAGAAGTGGATGCTAATGCTTTATATCATTCAGAACATAATGAAATAAAAAGTGAAATATGATGATGAAATAGTGTTGATATATAATACATTGACGTTTTTATCTTCATGGTTTTACCAGTGTTTTAAACGTTTTTATGATACCCGTATAAGGACATGATTTCGAAATTACATGTACATTAAATGCTTTGATTCCAAGATATTATTGAGGTATCTAAAGGTCAAGTTAGACATCATGAATAAGTGAAGTTGACTCAGTCAAGGAGTTTTAAGGATTTAAAATTCTTGCTGTTTTCGCCTATAAAAATGATGTTGTAGTAAGGGGTATAGCTGGCTTTTGGAAGAATAAAGGTTACCGGTAGACTGCAAAGAACTTACTGAGATGTCTTAAGATTGTTTTTTTAAAAGTCAGTTTTTACTTCTGTACAGAAGGTTATTGAGTTAGTAAAGATGGGGGAGTTTAAGATAAATTGATCTATTATATACTGTATAGTAAGTGTAAATATACATAACACAACAATGTAGGATTTAAATGTTTTCTCCTTACGTCTTCACCCTCAGTGATTTTGAAGTTTCGTAAGACTTTCATCTCTCCATTCTTCCTATGCCTCCTTTAGTCTTTGCTTTCTTCTCCTATGAAAGAAATATTTCCAGGGAAAGCATGTGGAAATGTTTCCAGGGAAAGCATGCAGATACTATTCACTTTTCACAGTTGTAATGAAAAGATATTGTTTCATCAAGATAATGTAGACATTATTAAAAAGAAACACTGACTACCCGACTTCTTATATAAATCATCAGTTACAAGGTTTACTATAAGCATGGTCTAAGGTGTAGGTGCTGGTTTATAGATTTAAAAATTTGATTGCGGACTGTATAAGGGTCTTGTGGGTGACTATGCAGACAACAAGAACAATATTTTCAAGGCTGATAATTTGGAGATGTTTTTGAGGAATATATATTCAGACATTCTGTGCAAATAAACACTGAGGTTTGCTTTTGATATTATAAAATGTTGACCAGAAACTTTTGGGAAATTTGTCTGATGTCATGTAATAAAATACTTATTAAATGGCTTGTTGGTCAACTGTCCAATGATCAAGTGAACTGTTGCACAAAGCTGATTCACCTTTGGAAATAATAGACTTTCGACAGACAAATCATTCAGTAAGTGTCTAGTATTAACATTCTATTCACATACTGTTAGATGTAGTTAGAGTTTTCATTTTTGATTAGTTTCTGAAGTTGCCATATATTGATAGATAGCTTTCTGTAACTTGCTATTCAATTTGACAAAGTTGAAGTACCAAACTTTTAATATCGAAAATAAAACAAGGAATGAAATGTATAAAACTTACTGACCTAGTTTAAATTGTTGAGAGTTTGTCTTGAATTCAGTTATATCACTGAGATACTTACATGTAATGTTGTAGTGCAGCTTTGGTTATTCACTCATTCTTAAATTGGTTTATACATTTCTTGGAGTGTTAGATTTATTTATGATTTTTATTCTTGTATCTGTTGTATGTATGTTGTAAGGCCACACTCCTGTAATCAAACCATACAGGTATGAGTAGTAAGTTTTTGGTTGAAAAGCTGAAAGTTTCAGAATGCTGTCAATGAAGAAAACATTTTGAATGACTTCATTTTGAATCACTGTAAGCAAGTGTTTGAAAGCAGTACTTGAGCAATATTATCACAGCATCATTATCACAAAACAATTGTTTGGGTTACACTTTTTGTATGCTTTACAACATTATTTTCAACCAAATGTACCTATGAATTAGTATTTTTGCAGCTAGTTAACAAGAGACACAAACTCTTTGGTAGAAAAAAGTATATACAGGCTGAAACTATCACTTGTTTCTAACACTACATAGCATCATCAGACTTTTTTTAAATAATTTTCATGACTCGGCATAGTTTAACAAAGGCATACTGAAACTTTCAGACTTAAATGAAATAGGTATCTGAATTCATAGCCCTTACATTGACACTGATAACATCATGTTTGTTTCAAGAACTATTGTAATATCATTTGATGGTATTTTCTTGAGCCATGCTAATTTGGTCATTTATTTCCAGACCTGATTTCAAAAGTAAAAAATATTGTAGTTTGATTTTTTTTTAATTTCTTTTACTTTAAACTTTGCCTTAATTTTCTTTCGGGGTAAAATATGCACCAAGTTTATGCTTGTAATTTATGAAAATTATTTTTACAAGAATGAAATATATTGTAGAGTAAAAAGTGCTTTTTAAAGTATGCATAGTTTATATGAGATGCAGGAAATAGTTACTGTTAATAGATAGCATCTTGTTTGTAAATGTTGTAAACTCTGCTAAAAGCTGTGTATCATTGCTTTGACCACTTGCGTATTGAAGAAGACATGATTAGATTGAAGTTATGTTTTAAATTGTTTATCATGTCAACACTGAACAAATGTTTTAATATTGAAAATGTGTTTGTTTTACGAAAGTAGTGTAGTAGTGCTTTAGTTGATTAACAGTTGTGTAAATGTGAAACTGGAGTCAGCAAATGTCTAGACCTGTTTAGCTGTAGATATTTGCTATATTTACTTGAGATGCTTTTCCCTTTTTCGAAGATATTTTGTCATGGTTTTATAAACTAGTACTGGAATCTATGCTGGTGGTATCTGCTGTGTAGTATGTTTAGTAAATAGAACAAAAAAATTGTTTTGACAACATTGAATGTTACAAATGTTTCTTAAGCAAATTCGTTAACATGTTGACCATTGGTACTGAGTGTATTTTTATCTTTGTCTTTAAATTTTGTGTGAAGAGAACCTATACTCATGACAAACCATTCTTCAAATACCTCCCACTTACGGAAACTACCAGCATAGATTCCATTTCTCATATTTGTGTTTTAATCTCCTCTATTATTTTGTGTAAGAATTTTCACAATATTTGATTAAGTGAGAAATGAAAGCTCTTTAGTTTAGTTAGGTTTATAAGCAACGTTTTAAATTGTCAAGTCTTTCATGTTAGGTTTGTTACATGAAGGTGTATATTGCTGCATGTTAGTGTATATGTATCGGAGAAATGTTGTGTAGTGATAGGTTATGGAGAAATGCAGTTAATCGTTGTGTTTGAGCTGTTATAAGGAAATTGATGTTGAGTTTATGCTGTTGGCAAGGGAACTGTTACATGTTGCAGTTACAGATATCCTAGCTATTATGTTTGTGTGTGTTTGTCTTGTCTTCATTTGCGATCCTGTCTTCAGATGCAAAACACAAAAGCTTTCTGTCTTTGTTAACTTTATCTTAGGAGTTTGAAATTCACCAAAATATTTCACTTGTAGACTTGGTGGAATAAATACATAACAAGCCTTTGTCCAATTCTTCAGTAACACAACAATATGCAATATTAATTCTTAATTTCACCCAGGGATGGTACCTAGCAGTTGAAGGTGAGCATTGTTTCTCATGAGATATTAAGCATTGCTGCCTGTAAATTGTTATGTAAAAAAAAGAGTAGTGCAATTAGTGGAGTGACGGTTAGAATCAGAAAATTATTCAGGTTTAATTAGTTATTTTAAGTGAAACACACTTGGAGAATTTCAAGCCCCGGATTCTGTCTACGCATAGTCTATTTAAAATGGTCTGTACGGGTACTTCATCAGCTAAAAGTGTTTTATCAACATGTTCTTAAGGAAAGGTTTAAAGCTAGTATCTTAGAGAAATTTATCTATTACAATTATGTACATGAAGATTTCTAACTAGGAAATACTGTTTTTAAGATATATTTATGTAAGAATAGGGTATTTATTTGCAATATATAAAGAACAATGTTTACTAACACTTGCTCACAGTTTAGATGAATATCAAAATAGGCCGTTTTATGCTTCTTAAGTCATTCTGCTGGCTACTTTATATACCAGTTTAAATTTGCAATCTACTGCCATGATATTTATCAAATTGCTTTTTTTCCATTTCTATTTTCATTCTGCACACCTGTATTTAGTCAGATTTCTTAACTGCACAGTGTGTATTTTTAAATAAAGCATGCATTTATCATACACAGTGGAGTTTAAATGTTCTTTTGTTGATGTCATTTTTCCATGCTTGCTATAAAGAACAAAAAGCTACAAAAATATGAAATAAATACAGATTTTCAGACAGACTATATCCCTTAAATGAATTATGGCATTTACTAGAAGTTATTATATTCGGTGTTTTTCTTTTCAGATTATGTAATCAACAGATACTTAACTTGATTTCTGTAACTGTCTGGGTCATTTGTAAAACAATGTATTCTTCACATTAGTTTATAATAAATTAAAAAGACAAAATGGAAACCTTTATTGTTCTTACTTTTTGTCATAATCCTACCTTGCCGTTTTTAAAAGTAGGTCATTCACTTGGCGGTAAATAAGTTTTTCATTTGTTTATATTCAATATTTGATCACTTTCTTGGTAATTCCAGTATTAATCTATTCTCGGACTGGTCACCTTGATGATGATATAAGTATTTGGTTACACTTTCCTTAACTAAGCAAATGGCCACTTAATGTGTGCAGTTCAAGCAGTTGGACATTCTGCCCATGATTCTCAAATTGTGGCAGCTTATTTGACTGTATTGCTTGGGTTTAGCTGTTGTGATCACTTGCCTGTCTGGCATCTGTCAACCACTTTATTAAAACATTTGCTCTGATACTAAAGCTGATGAAGCTGAAAAAATGTTTTTAGATATTCACCTAGTCTAACTGTCTAAGGAATTCTGTGATGTGTAGAACTCTGCTGTCATGGCAACCAAACAGAAAAGCTAAAATGCCATACACTGCAAATCCTGAAGCTCGGATATTTGCTTTGTTCAATTGTCTAGTGGTCATTTTCAAAATTTGTTCAAATCTTGCTTTTGTGTTGCATAGACTTATATAAGGAAATCTTACAGTGTTTAACAGATATGTCTTATTATTTGTGTCACACTCTGACAATTGAATTGTCAAATATCTAGCACATCTGGGGGAAGGGACAGGCTTTTTGTAAATGTGTACAAGTCGAAGATTTTTCGGAGCGTTTCATATATTAACCTTCACCAAAATTGCCCAATAAATGAATTTGTTCATAAAGGAAAGTTTGAATTAAGCTATTTCCATATGTGTTCCATATAAAAGGGCTATCGTGGCTCCTTTCGTGTTGACCATTGCTATTGCATACGGTTTCCATGATCCCAGCAATTAGCCACAGTATTTGCACACCTGTGCATTCTTCAAACATAATGGCACGCTGTGCGTTGGTGAGCTATTCAGGCTCAAGCCTTTGGTCACTGTTTCCGAAATTCAGTTATTTTGATATTGTTGTTAGAGTATTTGTACACACTTGACAGTGGTTCCAGGGTTTGAACACACTTGTCTAAGATTCATCGATTTTACCATGCATACTGGTTTTAGCATTTGACCACTTAATCCATGGTTATAATTTGTTTATACAGTGCTTGGCTTTGCCGCTTGGACACTGCTTCAGGCATTTCAAGTATTCAGACCGATGTTCCATCTTTTAGGCTGTTTCTTGTTTAAGCTTTTGGTCATGGTTTTCTTGACATGCAGTCTATTACACTCCGATTGAAGTGATTGCTGGTTTTGGCATTTGCTCACTTTGTTGTTCCAACAGTTGAACACTGGGGTTCCAGCATTTGGATATTGATTAACTCCAGCGATGTGAAGGCCTTTCAATTTCAGCATTTGAATGCACTGTGGTACCAACATTTTGACACTGGTCCGAGCATTTCCTCACTCCGTGGCTCCAATATATAGATACTGCGGTTCAAGCATTTTGAAACTGGATGGTTCCAGGTTTTGTTTACTCTGTGGTTCCTACATTTGAATAATATGGTTTCAGCATTTGCTCATTTTGTGGGCCCAACATTTGGACAATGGTTCCAACATTTGCGTACAGATGCAAGTGGTTGGGTTATTTTAAGTCGCTATGGTTGAATCATTTGCTTACTTTGTGGTTTAAGCATTCGCATGCTGCAGTTGCAGTATTTAGTTCCAGTCTAGGAATTTTCTTTCTGCGGTAACCACCCAGTTAAAGCATTTCCTTACTCTCTGGTTCGAAGATTCCAGCAGTTGACATTCTTTTTTAAGCATTCGGACATGGTTGTTCCAGTATTTGCACATTTCGCGCTTTTAGAAACTTTTGATTCCTCCCCCGTCTTTGCCTCTACGATCTACACCGCCACTCTTGTTACAGCAGTGGTGGGAGCAGTCTTTAAGAGGCCCTCCTTCCTGTAGTACAGCATCTTCTCTTTAGTACATGTATTAGTGTCTGGACTTGCACCTTTTCTTGACTGTTCAAACTGACATTTGTCTCATGGCTGGTACTGTGACTGCACGTTGGTATGATTGCTGTCTCGGATCGAGTCGTCTGTATACATATGAGCCAAGTCTTCAGTAGATAGTCTTGCAAGTCAATGGCTTATATATAAATGCCTTTTATTCTATGCATACTTTCAGTTTCCTCATCAGTGTTTGAACAACAGTGACGTACTAGATTTGTAAGTATTCCTCCTGAAATGATTCTAGAACTGATCTATCGTTGTACGGGTTTTCTATATTTTTGCCTGTACCCAACAATGATGAAAGACTGTATGCAGCTAGTTCCATCCTTTAACTGATAATTGATGATTGTTCTCATCACCAGAGAACAGGGCCATCTACATAGAAGGTAGCACTGACCCATCTTAAAAGATCATACACAGGAACGTTTTGAAAAAAGACTATATTCCGTGACACGTTATCCTTCAAGACCACCATTTTGTTGAACGTACTTACGAGCAAGACTGACTCTTGTCCTCTTCTTGAACAGGTAGGACTTCATACACACGAACATTGTATATCAATCCCGTTCAAGGAGTTTGTTAGTCAAGTCTATCAAATGGTTTCTGGAATGATCAGAGGCTTTGAAAGTCATTTTGATTAAGATGGAATAAATGAATGCATTCAAATAACCTGAATATATAACAAATCGAGAATAGAAAATTGCAGCATTTTGACACTGTGGTTCCAGCCTTGAATAGCAGTCTGACTGAACTCCAGTTCACGAATTCACTGAAAACGTAATCATTTCGAGTACCAATTACTAAGTTTCACTTTAATGTTATAATTATTCTAAGTTTTGCAGAAACAAATCCAAGCACGTTCATTTAGATCGAATACTTTTATTCGAAATAACACCAATGTTTGAAATTCTCTGTTTACTACAATACTTTATTCAGTAGTAGTGTTAACAAAAAAGATAACATTATAGACAAGACTAAGTCTAATTTACAAACTTTATCAAACCTCATTGCACTTTTACAATACATATAACAGCATAAACAAACTTAATTATAATGACAATTACGACGTATATGTAATTAAAAAAATTATATGCCTGTGTAATTCCAAAATACATACTTTAAAATGAAACGCAAAAATGTTTCAATCCATATATATTGTAGTCTTTTTACATGGCACGTCCACTATGTGTTCAATTAAAAAAAATACAAAACAGTATCAAATATCATCCAAAAATAGATCTCGGTGTCATGTTTTGATCTGCACCGTGCAACTAAATGATCGGATGAAAATACGCCAATCATTAGGTTGTAATCTACAAACGCTTATAATGTTGGTGTTACAAGTGCTTAAATCAATGATACCCTTTGACATTTCTCATATAATATGTATTTTGATCTTTCATACACATTTGTCACCATAGAAAAATCTTGGAAGAATCCTCAGAAAAGTCCGTAAACACACACTGCTATTCCTGTGACCATCGATTTCCTTAGTCTTTGTACAACAACTCTGGTACATGCGTGATACTCGTCTAAATGCGGCAAAATATAAGAAAGGGCTGTTAAAGCGGAGGTGTAGAGGTTAAGGTGTCGACCGCTCATCCAGGTTGCGGGTTCGAGCCCCACTAGGGTCACGACCGTACTTCCCCAGAACTGGTTTTCCCAGGAAGCGGACTCGAAAGCGACTCGATAAGCTACAAGCTTTCTTCACAATCGAGCTAAAATAAAGTAGTATAAACTAAACTAATGCACACCAGCATTTATTAGATTGTATATAAGATCCCCGTGCACACCAGATTCTACTTTACAGACGTACAAAGTCAATATTCAATTCTGAACTCGCTGCAATGCACCAAACGTCATTTTTTAGTTGATTCATTGATGCCTATCATATGTTTAGGTTGACTGGTTACCACAGAGCTTCATTCCTGTTTTCTATAAAGGGCATAAGATGTTCTTACAGGACTCATGTATGATGATGAGGGCATTTTGAACGTCTTTGTCCCGGTTTTGGGTTTAGGACTAGATCAGCTGGGCGGGGTACCAACGCACGTTTCTTTCGTAATGGCCCTTCGATATCCTTACCTGAAAAAGTAACTGTGATATACGTTTTTATGGCAAATCTCGCTTTACTATTATTTGTCAATACATGTTTAGTCGCTTAATTAACTAGCAATAGATCTATCTTGCTATCGCAATGGAGTGATAAAATGTCTTTTAGAAAATTTTCATGGAATACATAGAATATTACTTTATTACGAAATAAGCCATTTATGGCCCATGACCATAGCAGCAATACATAGTTTTCACAATAATGATAATATGTTGCAATATGGCACGACACATTTGCAGAAAAAAAATAACACAGAGTTGGTACACAATTATTCATTGCAATATTTTGCGAAAGTACCATAATTCATGTACTCATAGCCTTTATATGACCAAGAACCTAACCTAACATTCCTTTTCCAATCGAAATAATGGCACAGTTTTTTTTCTTCTTCAAGATATTAAAAAAAGGTAAATGCTTTATGGAAACACTTTTCGTGAAGATACGACATGAATATGAAAGAAACGTATAGGTCAACAGGGTAAATGGAGCATTCTATCAGTGATTTCACTAGTATATTTGAGTAAAATCATTGGTGGTCATCGTGCATTAATTTTAAACCTACAATACAATTTCGTCAAGAAAGGTGACTAAACATAAGGAAAGCTTTAACAAACTTGTAAAAAACAAGTTATACTGAGTTACTTTTATTGACATAAAAGAATTATACCAAACAAATTGATTGGATTTTAAATTTCAATTTAATACTGGTATGACTTTGGTTATATTCAATTTTCATAGGAATAAAATTACTAATAATTATAACATAATTGTCTTCCTTTTTACGGGATAACTCTTGTCGTTTCCATGATTGCAAAAAACTAGATATTTTTACTCTTGTCTTCGCCATTCTTGAAAATATTATCTTCACTGACCTTCTCCTCTGTAAACTATACTAATAATAGCACCCTTCGAAGACCCAGTCACTATCGGGTATAAAGGTTCGTCTGTTGGCATGGTACCAGAGAATGCTGTACCAAAGTACTCCATGTCCGAGCCAAATTGTATTGTACCATTATCAAAGTCTAGGTACATGAAAAACCAGTCCGGTAAGATCTGAAGATGTTAATTACCGCTCAGTTAATTACCGGTAAGATCTGAAGATGTTTATTACCGCTCAGTTAATTACCGCTCAGTTAATTACCGGTAAGATCTGAAGATGTTAATTACCGCTCAGTTAGAGACAATAGAAAGTACTTTGAATCTTTAATCTTACAATCATTCGAAATCTGAACAACACAATGTATTTACCAAAACAAATGACTAAATAGATACGTAACATTTATAACATGTTAAGGACAATTTTTTTCGAAATTAAAGACCTTTCGAATGACGATATAAAATGTAAAAACGAAAGAAAAATCGACGATTTACCTTCGGTGGAAATCTTTTTACGACTCCGTTGTTTTGTATAACCTTTCTTGTAACAAGATCTACAGCAAGTGACCCTTCTCCGCCAACTATACTTCTGACGTCATTTCCGCCTAAAACGGTGCTTTTTGTGCCCAATCCAACGCGTGCACCAGCCGCCCTCAAGTGTACAGGATATATGAATTCAATAACATGTCTACCTCTTGAGAATCCCCTGCTCCAGCGAGCACCTTCTATCTTGTTTGTGCTGGAACCAACGAGCTCAACAGTATTGTTATTGATAGGTCTAAACCCTGCAGAAAATGCTAATATTTTGTCACGTAGGAAATCGTCTCTAAACTGTACCGCTAGTGTCCATCTAGGTTTCAATGAGTTCTCATCTAACACTGAAATGTTAATAGATGCAAAAACGTACACCATATGTTATTTTCATAAGCACTGATTTTAAAAGCATTGGAAAGTAAAATATATTCATACATCAAGTAATGTAAAATATAGCTTTCTAGTAGCCCCTGGTAGCTTCCATGTCAACACTTAGTGTCTTTTAACATATTGGTACTCACCAGCGATATTTGTACAGTTCCCCATGAGTATATCTCTTCATTTTTATTTTCAAAAATTTTTCTATTTCAATAATCCATGCATTCAGTGCGATTTATTTGTAAGCATTTTCGTCATGCAGAGCAGACTAGTTTACTATAACCTTAAAATCAATATCCTAAATAAATATTTGAAGTAAACCTGTTACAAATTTAAATAGATATATCTTACAGAAAAGTCCCATCGTTTAAACATTTACAACGTCGTTATTAACACAGGCGTCAATATCGTACTTAGGGTCGTTAAAATGTCAATGCTATCTAATCGACCCATCTGAGTATAACGGCCGTAGCTTTAAAAAAATACAATCAGGATATCGGCATTAAATCTAGAATAATGTTAAAGTGACATTATGCGCATTTTTTTCAAGTAAAAATCCAGCTGAAAATGGTGTGTGTACAAAAGTGTAGAGGAAA
>JAUMHA010395140.1:0-11583 GCA_032359765.1 Saxidomus gigantea
CTGTTTGTTGATATGCATCTAGCTGCTAAGAATATTTAAACATTTGTTGTGAATAAAACTTTTTTTAAATGATAGAGATCTACAGCATTTGTTGATTTGTATATTCAAGATAGATGATGATACTATCAGGATGACTTAAAATGAGGAAAAAAGCTACGATAATTCAATTCAAATATGACTGTATTTGTTTAAGTTGTAACATTGCAATTTTGTCATATTCTGCAATGGGTCATAAGAGTTAAGTCAGTTTCGTGTACGTCTAAACATCATTTTGGAACGTTTCAGTGACTTGTATTGTTGAAAGGCATAGTATATCATTCCACCTTCGGCTTGTGTTTGTCGCACACTTCCGGGTGTAACATACTCGCCATTCAAGTTTACAAGTGCACAACTACGGTACCACCAGCCTCCATGGCCGATTTGTGTTGATGCGCAAGCGTAACTGTTGTCATGATCGTAAGTGTAGAAGTTGTAACCATTGTGGTATGATAACCCGGACCAAGAATCACCTGTATGGATAACATAAAATAAAATCCATTCTTAGTAGTCTTTTATACATACGTTCATTTTACATTATATTTTACATGAACACTGACAAGTCCACTTACTGTACTCTGAAGTTGATGCAAGCAATATAATACATGTATCATTGCCGAAAAAAATAATTCACGTATGCTAATTGCGAATAATTGCATTAAATTTATGCATTGAATTTTTTTCTTTTGCGGATAATCATTATTTTTTACTATCTTTAAATTAACACTAAACCAAATTCTCTTTATTATGTAGGTAATGATAAAGATATACACATGTATCAATCAACTGGTACTCCAATATTTAATATTGCTAAAATTTTATTAAGTTTTATATTCAATTTCTAATTGAAAAATATATCAGATTAAAAACATAAAAATATATATAAACAAAAATCAAAAGTAAAAGTTTAGTTCAGGTTTCTTCATATTTCTGGTATATTTGAATCTAGTTAGATATACGTAGTTACATGTACGAATTTAATATTTAAATCTACGTAGTTACGAATATACCAGCAGTCCCACTTCCCGTCCCGATGTGCAAAGTGTAATTAGTGCCAGGTGACAAAGAGAAGTTTTGATACAATTCATATGCTGTAGATCCATTTGCAGCCATCACATCGATGCGAAGTTCTGATGAACCCTGGGAAAGCATTTCGTAGATGTTTTCCAACCCTAGAATTGCAAAATATTAAAAGGTACACGGTTGTTGTTTAAATACGACAATCAAATAATATAACAGTATTACAAGCTTGTGTAAACATAATTTCGATATATAGACTGGATGAAACATATACAGTCAATTGATGTACAACCTGTCTTGAGCAACCAGTCAAAAGATGCATCGATTGTTGCCAGGTCTAGAAGATGACTGCTTTAAACGTAACACCTTTTTAAGCAACTTACTATTCTCAGACAAATTCTAGTACAGCTAGTAAAATATTTTTACAGAATATAAATTATTAAGATGCTATGTATAAATTTAACTTAAATTTTTTAACTGTGTTTTGAGCACATCTTCGAATAATCTTCTTGATAATAAATGAATAAATAAAAGGTTTTATGAAACTAATAAATACAGTTTGCGACCTCTAAACTACAGCACAAGATTTGGATCGGCTTTAAGAACTGTTTTACCTTAGGTCAGACCAACAATTTGGAGAACCCGTATTTTTTCTTGAAATATTTATAAAGTGATTTGATTTCCGTTATGTCATTTTTCTTTGAGAGACTCACATGTTCTCTTATTAGAAAAATATCCAAAGCCTATATTTTAGTATTTTTTAAAAATATGTAAGTTAACATAAAGCAAATTAAATGTAATATAATTTTATTGCTATCATATGAATTTTGGTATACAATATCAATGAAACTGACAACGTCATTTTTGTATTCACAGACCACACCGTGAAAATGTCGTCTGCTATCTTTAGGGCATAATTTTACAATAACGATATCAACGTCTTAATGGCCGTTTTGTTGCGCTGCGCACCATATGTATAACCGTTGTCAGTTGGTGCACATTGGCGCTTAAGGCAGGTAACTGCTAAATTATGGTGCTTTCTTACTCATTTTCCGCAGAAGATAACACACGGCAAGGTTGGAATGTAATAATAAAGCCTTTTCATCGCCCAGTTGGAAGGTTATTCCAATCTCAACAACACACACATCACATATATTTGTTCTTCCATATCGTATCGGTATAAATTTAAATTAATTATTTTAACCGTTAACTAACTGTTATTATACATTTGTAACTGAATTATTCTGATATCGATTCATTCAATTTTACATGAGTTCATGTGCTCATGACTCATTAGGCATTGAGGTATCAGACTGAGTTTTCTGGCATGGGTGAAATCAGTGTAAATTCCTATTTGATATACAAGAACATTATTTTAAATTGTTTCCTGTACAAAAAATGTATTCAGGTACATTTCCATTCAAACCAACGAATGTGCCGAACATTCATAGTTTCTGTTATTTCAACCTGTTACATTACAGCATATGATATATATCAATTTATCACTTTATCAACGTCTATTGCAGTTTGTCCTTTTTTATAGCTGAGTACATCATAATTTTGCAAATTCAGTCTAAAATAACCATGTATCAATGTGATTCTCAGATTAGTTTATTTGAAAGCTATATCTGACAGACATGCTTAATAGTACTGCTTACATATATTACTACTTTCTATTTAGTTTGTTTAACTTGAATGTTTATCATCTGTATAAGCATGTGTAGAGTACTCTCGTAACCGTAATTCATCTTGTCGTACAAAGGAATTTGAAGCTGAATGCATATGTAGTAGTGATACTGGCTTAATACGTTTCACAACATATTCCTTACACATGCATTATTTGTTTATATAAGGAAGAAAAGTTGACTTCCGTTGTCAATTGTTTAAATTCCACATTGACACTCTTGACATAATTATAAAGTGATTTGATGAATATTTTGCGTGACGTCATACTAACACGCGTGCCTCCGAGAGACTCTCATTTTTTCTGATTAGAAAACAAATCAAAGCCTATACTTTTTCATTCGTTTTATTTACTTTTTATAAATTTGTAGGATATCATTAAAACAATTCAAATTTAGATATCAATATATCAACATGACTGAAAATGTCATGAACCCAACGTCAAAATGGCGTTTGATCTCTTTAAAACGTGATTTCTCGATTACGACGTCAACGTCTTAATGGCCATTTTGTCGCCCTGTGCATCATATGTTTAGCAATTGTCAGTTGGGATACATCGGCGCTCAAGGCAGGTAACTGCTTAATTGTGGTGACCGCTACAACACTTTCCACAGATGATGACAAACGGCAATATTTCAATCTAATACTAAAGCCTCGTTACTACCCAGTTCGACCGTTATTTCAATCCAAAACATACACACTTAAAAGTTATTTGTTCTTGCATATCGCATCGGTATCAATTTCAATTAATGGTTTTCGCCGTTATAAATACGTAACTAACCTTTATAATACAATTGTAAAAGAGTTATTCCGATATTCATTCATTACATTTTTCACGAGGTCATGTGCACATGACAGCACGTGACTCGTCAGGCATTTGGGTACCAGACTGAGTTTTCTGGCATGGATAAAATCAATGTAAATTACTGTCTGATATGTACATGTAACACCAGTATTTTAAGGGTTTCCTGTATTTAGGTACATTTCAACTCAAATCAACGAATGTGTCCGATGTTCGTAGTTTCTGTTATTTCAAACTATTACATTACAGCATGTGACACATATTTTATCACTTTATCAGCGTCTATTACAGATTTGTTTTTATAGCTGGATAATGAGAATTTTATTTATTCAGTCTAAAACAAACTATCTACATGTATCAGTGTGACTCTAAGAAAAGATATATCTGACAGACATGCTAAATATTACCGCTTGAATATAACAAACTCTCTATTAGGTTGTTTTAACTTGAAAATGCATCAGTTGTATAAGCAGTTTTAGAGTGCTGTTCTAACCGGCTTTCAATAGTGTAATTAATCTTGTCGTGTCAAAGAAAAGTGAAGCTGAGTTCATACATAGCGTACGACAGTGATAGGTACTGGTCTAATACGTTTCGAAGCAAAATCCTTCTCATCCATTATTTGTTTATATAAGGGAGTTTTGTAGTAACTATCTTTTTCAAATAACGTAAACCTGACAATAGAATGACAAGTTTTAAGGAATTTAAATTTTAACGTATTATGTATTCATAACGATAATGAAGACCTTTTTATATAAAAATAAAGGAAGACGGACAAGTAAGATTATGTAGTCAATTGTGTAAATGCCACAACGACTTTTCGATTATTCTGCATATGTACGACTGGAATTTGCACAAAACTACGTTTAGAATCAATACGTACAGGGCAGTTAAATTTTTTCTTCGTTTGAGCAGGAAGATGTATAGTGGATATTAGCTCTGAACGTATTCGTATTACCCTTGTGTGGAGGTTAGCTCGGCTTTAATCACGTTACGAGCCACACTTTAGAATAGAGTTTTGCCACACTTTAGAATAGAGTTTTGCGACACTTTAGAATAGAGTTTTGCCATACATTAGAATAGAGTTTTGGCTGAATGGACTTAATATCAGTAAATCTTGGGTAAAACTCTACTAAATTTCTGAACGAAAGCTGCTGGCGGAATGTAAAACATGCCTTGGCACTGATCAACCGTATGAGGTTTAACCAAAGTTTTTAATGCAATGTACCTAAAAAAAACTTGATATCAAACTTTCCTGTGTCGTTTCAATAAATTTTGACAGGCGTTATTGAAAAATAGTACAGACAGGTTTCAAATGCATGTTCTAAGTTAAAGGACTGTAATTAACACAAAGGTTTAACTCAGTCGAACGTGCTGAAAATATGTGTTCATGGAAATCTTCTGCTTTGTACATTTTGCTTCAATGATTGAGAGTCAGCTATTTACATGTATCACCGCTCTAATAAATATTGCATTAGTTTGATAGATAATAATACAGATTTGAAAAAAGCATCAGTATATTATGAGATATCTACATATTATTGCGACATTGTAAGTCTTAAAACATCTTATTTTGATAAAAATCTCCTAGCTGATTTGTGTCCATGAAAGTGTATGATAACTATAAATCAAGTCCTTATTCTAGGTATTACAATAAATAAGTCACAAGCCAATGAGAAACCTTAGTCAATGAACGAACTTATGAAACAGTCAGGACGTGTCACAAGGACAACGTGTTTCGTAATACTAAAACGTCTTCTATAATTATTAACTGCACCTGTCTATCATTAAATTTAATAATTACCTAGCCAGAATTCTCCATCAAGACTTCCAAATCCCTGTGTGTAATCATGAAAGTTTCTGTAGAAGTCAACAGAACCATTAAATCGTTGCTGAAATACCTAAAATAAAAATACAAATGTAATATTCTTTAAACAATCAGGTGGTCCTGGAAATTTAGTCAGTCGACTTATAAAATAAATAATGATTCAAATTCAACATGCCATCTTAACAGCCATCAAAAGTAACTTATACCGTCCATCCCCCACCGGACGTTTCCATGTCACAAAGAACATCAACAACTCTCAGAGAATCCTGGGTCCTCACTTGGTATATACCGCTTTCCTTTCCCATGCTGTCGTACAGAACATCATAGCAATCAGACACACCTAAAACAAAAGATGTAGTGTTTATGCCTGCAACACTTCGGACTAAACAGGTTGTGCGTCGGTGAATCTTAAATTTGTAATAGTATGATTAACATAATTCATCCTATTCAATATGTATCTGAAGTAATTGCATGGCGGTATACTTTCGAATTTATACTGATACATGTGAACTGAAATTAAGCTTTGCTCAAAGTTTACCTGTTTCGCAATCTGTTCCCATATACCCTGAAGCACAGGTGCAAGTATACATGTTTATGGCATCAACACAGGTTCCGCCATTTTGACAGGGGTCAGATGAACATTCATTTATATATATAATGTATGAGTAATACCATGTTATAGTGTACCTTACAAATATATCATACTGAGTTAAACGTAATAAAACATTATAATAAAAAGTTCCCCTGTAAGAAAACATCTAGAAACAGTATAATGTTTATACAACTCGGGCTTTTGCACAAGCACATACTGCCAGTTTTGTAGGAATCAGTAAATTCGATAAATACAAAATTGACGAGCTGTACAGGTACAAGGGAGATATAACAGATTTAATAAATATTTACAAGGTAGATAAAATGCTGTTGTGATTTACAAGACATTTTAAAATCTACTTTCACTTTCTACAGTTCATACGATACTGTATTTTAGAAAGTGAAAGTAGTTTGCAAATTATAATCTAGGTTTCTAACACTTTTAAAATGCCACTATTAGAATGCTGCATAGCAAGTTTGGTAAACAAATTCTAGCTCGCAGTTTCAGAGAAAGAGACATATAAAGCATGCAGCTAAGATGATCGTATAATATTTAACATTTCACTGCCATGAAAAATAACCTATTATTAATTCATCCTTTTCAATATGCATCTGAAATTATTGCATTTTCGAATTTATACTGATACATGTGAACTGAAATTAAGTTTCGCTCAACGTTTACCTGTTTCGCAATCTTTTCCGGTGTACCCTGGAGCACATGTGCAAGTATACATGTTTATGGCATCAACACAGGTTCCGCCATTTTGACAGGGGTCAGATGAACATTCATTTATATCTATAATGTATAAGCAATACCATGTTATAGTGTACCATACAAACATATCATACTGCGTTAAACGTATTAAAACAGTTTACTAAAAAGTACCCATATCGGACAACATCTAGAAACAGTATAATGTTTATGAAACTCGGGATTTTGCACCAGCACATACTGCCAGTTTTGTAGAAATCAATCAATTCGATAAATACAAACAGTGCTAGCTGTATATGTCCAAGGGAGATAAAAGAGTTTTAATAAATATTTACAAGGTAAATAAAATGCTGTTGTGATTGACAAGATATTTTAAAATCTTCTTTCACTTCTACAGTTTCTACGATACTGTATTATAGAAAGTGAAAGTAGTCTACAAATTATCATCGGGGTTTCTAACAATTTTAAGAGGCCACTGTTAGAATGCTGCATAGCAAGTTTGGTAAGCGAAAGCTAAATTGCATTTTCAGAGAAAAAACATATAAAGCACGCAGCTCAGATGAGCGTATAACAGTTATATGTGAAAGGCATTTCAAATATTTATATTAAGAAAACAACTTATTTATTTTGTGAATCTTCAATTTTTAATAGTACGAGTAACAACATTCATCCTATTCAATATTCATCTGAAATTATTGCATGGCGGTATATTTTCGAATTTATACTGATACAAGTAAACTGAAATTAAGCTTCGCTCAACGTTTACCTGTTTCGCAATCTTTTCCGGTGTACCCTGGAGCACAGGTGCAAGTATACATGTTTATGGCATCAACACAGCTTCCGCCATTTTGACAGGGGTCAGATGAACATTCATTTATATCTATAATGTATGAGTAATACTATGTTATGGTGTACAATACAAATATATCATACTGAGTGAAACGTAATAAAACATTATAATAAAAAGTACCCATATCGGACAACACCTAGAAATAGTAAAATGTTTATACAACTCGAGTTTTTGCAGCATCACATACTGCCAGTTTTGTAGGAAGCAATAAATTGAATAAATACAACATTTACTTGCTGTATATTTACAACAGCTAAACGTGGCACTGACACTGACAAGTTTTATGAAAAAATACTTAAGTAATTTAAAACTTTTACTTTAATCTACGTAGTCGTTGAAGGATTGTTTATCCAAAATATACGAATAATTATTTAAATAAACCTGCAATCACTTGGAGAAATATCTAGCCAAACATAATTTTCTTCGGCAAACATTGATTGATATATGTGATATCAAATAGTAGTTTGTACGTACATGTACATGTATTGAGTCACAATTATCTAAGACAATATGAATCGTACATGTATTTTCTTACGAGTACTTATCTCTTTATTATTGTCAACGGTTCCGCGTGTATAATGTTTGAATTAACTGCAATGGTTACCCGTACCGAATCATCACAAGCAGGCAATACAATAACTCGCACGGGCCCGAGTAAAATACTCCAGATAATGAAGTTCTCGAGATATCCGAATTATGCTCATTTACAAGGGAAAATATCATCTACTATAGGTCTTATTAATATAGTGCATTGATTTCTCCACCTGTTACGACCAGTCACGTCGCCGTTAATCTTAAATATGCATCAGTTTTATTAATGATGAATTTATTTAATGAAAACAAATGTCCATGCTTGTCTCCATGGTACCGATGACTCGTCATAATATAAACGCTCGTGATGTTTTCAAAGAAAACGTCATCTTTGATAATCGTTTCATGGTGAAATTTATTTTAGTTTTTTTTTTAAATCTTTAAACTCTATTTCAGATTGCTTACAAATATATTGAAATATAAATTTAATTTCTTCACACAAAATATGAAACTCGCAGATTGATTTTATCTTTACTTTCGTCTTATTGAGTCAAAATGATTAAGCGGATTAAGAACACTTTTCAACACATATCTTTAAAGACAGCTACTATTTCATTATTTCAAAGAATAGATTGAACACTGTCGTGAAAAATAACCTATTATTAACTAGCACTAATTTCGTATTGGCATAGACATGCTGTGTTTTCGGGTGAAGGGTTACGTAGAGTCTGATAACTTAGATGAAGTAATTTGTTGAGTTGCACTTAGTATAAAGGAGATATAAGAGATTTGATTAATATTTACAAGGTAAATAAAATCCTCTAATGATTTACAAGATATTTTAAAATCCACTTACACTTTCTACAGTTTATACACGTACTGTATTATAGAATATTAGTTTCTGTCGTGAGCACGAGGTTCAGATCGAAATATTAATCACCGAGGGTAACCGTTCTGGCAGGAACGAGGCTCTGCCGAGTTCCCGCAAAACAGCTACTCGAGGTGACGGATATTTCCATCTGAGCCATATGTCTCATGATGGAAACTTTTTCTTGCATACCGTGTTGCAATTTAAAGTTGATTCCTTAATGCAAACTTATCAAAATGATGAATTATCATAAAAACAAACGATATTCCGACGTTGTGTTTAGGAAAGTGACGTCACAATGTTTATAACGTTGCGTCATAAGTACTTCACGAGAGTCGTCTGGCATAGGAGGGGTGCAAGACCGGTTTTTCCGCATGGGCAAAATCACCGAAAATGCCGCTCCTATATGCAAGAAAATGAAAGTAGTTTTCAAATTATAATCTGTGTTTTTAACAATTTTAACTCCAGATGGGTAGAGAAAAGTGAAAAGTACCCTGGCTGGGAACCGAACATAGACCTCCGGATCGGTAGTCCAAAGCGTTAACCGGTCGACCACCTCGCCACCCAGGTTTGGAACAATCTACCAAATGAGTGTCGAACAACTACTGATTTTAAAGAATTTAAAAAAGACTGATCAATACCTGGAGTGGCTACAAATGCAAATGTTCCATGTGTGCATAGCTTTACTCCTCTGCTTTTGCTTTTGCTTGACATAGCCTTATTTTATGTTTCATTTTTGTATGCGTAGTCAAGCTGATTTGTTTATTTTGTACATCTCATATTTATGTCAATGTTTGTTTTGCTTCCATACCCTATGTACATGCATTGTGTCTGTAATGCCTTTTATTGTGAGGAAGTTGCTGATCAGTTCTTCACAAATCTGATTGGGGAGATAAATGCTCTTAAATATTTCTTATCGGCCACACTTGTGTGTCTCTTTTTGTACCTCAGAGTTGTATTTTTCTTTTTTATGTCAGTTTTTAGACCCACATTTTAGGCCAAGATCAGCAACCTCCCGACACATCTTTTAAATATCACCTGCATTCAATAGTATAGAATGGTCAGTCTTTTTAACCTGATAATTTTTTTACACGTATTGTATGTTTCCACTGTTTCATGTGCTTCATGTGCTTTTTCTATTATCTGTATGTATCTTATGTATGATTTACCTCGCATGTTTTTGTCTAAAATGTTTTCCATTTTTTCTTACATGTGCCTTTTTACTTCTTACTGTGTTTTGCCTAAGTTTAAATACAGTTTCTACCAGCATTACTCTTAAATGTTTCTTCTTAAAAACATTTGAATTGTTTTTTTTTAATGTATTTCCCGTAATATTTAACTTGTCTCTTATTTCATTATTTCATGTGCTAGTTTCCCATACAATGTTTTATGTGATAAATAATAGATTTTACTTCTCTCCTTAGATTATTTGTTTGTATGTTATTGGACTATTTGTGTTATGTCGAAAATAGCTTTTAGCTAGTGTTATTTCGTTTATCAAAACCGACTATGAATAAAGATTATCTTATCTTATCTTATCACCCATTCTAGGTCTATACATGTATCTTTGATTTGTCAAGACACTGTCCAGACATTCCAGAGCCAATCCTAATTTTTGAAACAATCCTTAAGATCTGCAGTGTTAATTAATAGCAGTACTTTGCTGAGATTATATATTCTTATAAAACCGACTGTAAGTTCAAGTTTATATCTTGTCCCACCAAGTATCAAATAACCATCCATTAACTATTTCTGTACCCTGGTGGTGACTGCATGGTCCAGGGAGTTATGACCATTAAAATTCCTTTCTCTCTTTTTTTGAGGAAAAGTGTGATTTTTGTCTGTGAATGCTGATTTGTTCGATTTTAAATGATGCATCAAATGTTTTTAAACAATGTTGTCCATAATTAATTTAATTTGCTTTTTCTGGCTGAATCTTTAATGTTTGGGGAAGATTCTTTCTATCATCGTTTAACTTCTAGTTTTTTAAGTTATTTCAAAATGTATAAAGTTTCAGGGTATGATTCTTTAAACTGCTGTGCATAACAGTTCTGTGGAGTTTAATTAAGGTCGATTAAAGCAAAGATATATTTTTAAAGATTAATTTAGGAAAAGATTAACATTTAATGATAACGTTTTATTTGCTTTAGAGAAAAACAAATAATAATTAATTATTAATTCATACTACAATCAGTTAATGATCCTTTTATAGAGACGCAGTAAAGAAATATGATTTAGTTCTGTCATGACATTAGAATAATTTTCATGAATTACAATCTACTTTTATATATGATGGCTGTAAACATTATTGTACACAAACATCTGTTATCCCACTGCCACAGTATGCTATAAATGGTGTACATCTTGAAAAGTAAAAACACATAATTTGCACATAATTACAAATTGCTATTATAAATATAAAATTAACTATAAATTACCAATACATGTTGCTTGTTCCCAAGTCCCAGACGCTTGACATTTCACACTCTGAATATCCGGAATGTATCCCGCTCTACACTCAACTGTTGCTGTATCGAGGAATTTCTTGTTGTCCGGTGCACTAAGCATCAATTTACCGTCGGTTATCAATGGCTTCTTACACGCTGTATATGTTTGTTTAAGAAATTAACAATTATTAACGGTTTGATGTAGAACTACAATACAA
>JAUMHA010395162.1:0-11582 GCA_032359765.1 Saxidomus gigantea
AGTTTCTAAATTTTCTGTTGTTAGAGAATACAAAGTTGATGATTTGTGCCACACAAAAAATATTCTGACAAGCCTTTTCAGTAAATAAGAAGCATTTTCAATTTCACCACCTCATTGGGGCCTCATCTCTGAAGGGTAATTCCTTTTTCAGCATCTCACAGTGATACAGAACTCAATTTTTATCAGTTTAATTTAATCTTTACTATTCGTTTCAGAAAACAAAAATTTATAAGTTTCTAAATAGAGTATTTCAGAAAAGCACTATACCCCCTTAAGGGGCCTCATTACTAAAAAGTGTAGAGGGTGGATATTAGAAAAAGTGATCATTAAATTATTTGAGCCAATTCCAAATTAATTTTGATTTTGAATAGAATTTTAATTTTTTTATATTGAATATAGAAGAAAATAATAATTAAAGGGCAATTACTCTGGAGATACTAATCCGATCTTGACAAAAGATGTGTGTGCGCCGCGCCATTATGCTATTGTACACTTACTTTAAGTTTGACAACATTCTATCCATTGGTTCTTGAGTTATGACTCCGGACGGACTGACGGCCAGAAGGACGACGCCAAAACAATATCCGTCCGCTTCAAGGTCAACGTTTACAGTACATATCCAAGCAGTGTTTTTACACAATAGGCATACTCATTGGCCGTAATCGATTGATGTACTCCCGTGTTTTTTTTTAGCTTGAAATTCATAAATTTATACATTGCACCAAAAAGCAAAAAATTTAACGAGTCAATAAAACAAGATCAAAATTATACACAGGGTTGGTAAAGATGATTCAGTGAACTGTGCAAATTCTTATTGAAATTGCTTTAATATTTTAAGAGATATCTAAGGTTCATGGGGGTTCACATGGAGCTCTATCTGCCTAAAGTAAATATAATAAAAGTGCGCATTTTCTAATAACGCTTTTTTTGGCAACCTGTTGTAAACTGTTATGTTCTGATAGAAACGAAAATGACGGTGATATTTTGTAAATGATGATTGTAAAATCAGGTTATGACCTTGAAGTGCCGCATGAAAATTTTCAAATCAGAAACACATGAAATGTTTATGATAATTGACTTTTCAGTCAAGCGCCCCGTTCAGCTGTAAGTCGGTTACTACGCTGAAAATCGGCGTCTGTGTTTCTGGGATAATTGTCATTTTGTGAAAACTTGTATGACAAATTAAATTTTGTATGTAAGAAACTAAAATATTAAGTAATTAAAGATACATAGCAACAGTCCGGTAAATTCTGAATCTTCAGTTTACCTCTCCCGACAGGTTTATGATGTAATTATGTACCACGAAAGTTGATAAAGTGTCTGTAATCAGTGTGTACCCAGCCAGACATTTAAACACTAACCAAGATGAATCAGGTGTCACGATTGACATACTATTTTATAAGTTAATGTGTTAGGTTCTCGATTTCAGACAATAATTGGGATCCCACGCCGCATAGGCCATATTTATGAAGGGAAATAAATGTGTATGATGTTATTACATCATTTGTGTGAAACTAAGTATAGAAAAATGGTTGAATTGAAATAAGAGGACTTTTTGAAGTTGCTATAAGATTATATAGGGAAAACTGAGCCAATAAGTAAACCCTGTTTTAATGGGTATGAATTTTCTGCATTTCTTTTGCAAAGTTTTGGTTAAGGGTAGTATGATTATTAATTTAACAAAATGAAATGGCATTCTGATAACTATTTTTATGTGGTTCTATATTGTATATAATGTGTCCACACAACGCGAATGTCTCAATTTTGTGAGGAACCACCTTTATTTGGAAAGTGGTAGTTTATAATTTGACTATTGTGTGAAATTTCTGAAGAAACTACTTTGCTAAAAAGCAGTTTTGGCTAAGGACCATAATATTATTACTGTAGACCGGTTCATAATTGGGCAGAGCAATGTTTAAGCGGTCGGATAGCTCACTCGGGAGAGCGTTCGTCCTGTAAGCGAAGGGTCCCGGGTTAGAGTCCCGGTCAAGCGGAATATTTTTCTAACCATATGACATTGGCGCCCAAGGTAACATACTTGCTTGGTCAGTCTGAAACAGAGTCATGAAACACTATAAAATTCTCACTACTGATTTAGAGAAGAATTTTATTCAAGTTTCTATATAGATCTCTATTTCAAATATATAAGAAGAAAACATCATCACTCCAGAGTTTTAGCAATCTGAAGCTTGGCAGGTCACAATTCCCTATAGAAATCAACACTGGGTAAAGATTCGGTGTATATGTGAAAGCACAGGCCGAATCCGGAACGAATAGAATTTGGTATCAACTCGGCTTCAGTTTGGTTTCGGTGTAAATATGAAATGGCCCTTGGACAGAAAAATACTAGACCGCTTGCACAACTTCAATACAAAGTTTTCAGCTTTATGGTTTATGAACAATAGATAACCATCCATAATAACTATGCATTTTGAAAGAAGTTGGCTGCTTAAAAAGATAGCCCTATAACATCACCTGAGAACAAAAAGATGTTTGGCATTCAAACCATTTTTTTTAGCTTGAATGCAGATTTTCTTTTTGATGAGAAAAGTTGATGCTGAGAGAATAATTAATTCTTATGATGGAATGAAGATTAAAGCTGAACATACTGTAACAAGACCATAGACCTTCAGCCAAACGTACAGACAAACGGACGGACATGTATATAGGTCCATGATATAGATTAGATGATGTTGCCACTGGTACTGTTTTATATAGACTCATCCATTATTGATAAATTGACACCCGCAATACTGTCAGTCATGTGGCATTAAGCATCTGCAATATCTGCAAGTAGACAATTATCAATACAACCGTAATACAAAAAAAGAAACCTGAATAATAGACGTGTACAACTACAAAACCGTATTGGTATGTATATATTTCTGTAGGACAGAATTTCCGAACTGCACAGTAAATTTAAACTCGTGAATGACAGGACAAGCTAGATGTAGTATAGAAGCTTTAATATAGTTTAATAAGCGCTCGGAGGAGAGAAGCTTTGATGATTGACTAGGTGCATAAAAAAAACTCGCCACAATACTTGGTGATGCCCTCAGAGGCATTACTAAAAAATAAGACATGATGTAATTCCCTACACGACACTCACCAACATCGATTTTGTCTTTATAAAGCTTCTCAATCTAAATCTACATGTAACAGAAAGAATGAATCCTCAGATTATGAAAACAGTCAGCTGCCGCTTAAGCTTATATACAAATGTATTTAAAAACATCTACAGGTTACAGTTAACCTTCCGAGCAAGTTTCATTAAAGTCAAATGAATCTTGTGAACTGTAGAGTGTTATCAAGGAAATATTACGGACGGACAAGTCACCATTGCATAAGCTCGGCAGGATTTCATCTAGTAGAGCTAAAAACCTAAAGGAGTGCTGTCTCTATGAACGCACGTCTAATTTTGTGAGAACAAGTACAAGGGTGTCAACTAAGCATAACTGATAAATACAATTTGTTAACGAAATGATGAAAATGACAAATATTTTAGAGAACAAACCTTTCTGCAAAAAGCACCGTATGATTAGTAGAGGAATAAATATCATCAATCACCTGTTACCTTATAGCTTCTACAAAGTTATATATATAAAACACACAAAACTTATCCCTTTTAACATAATTATAAACAGTATTGCGATTAAAATACTGTACAAACAAAGGAATAAAAACTGCTGAATCTGTATAATAATTTGTAAATATAATATAAGTGTAAATTGAAAGCTCGATTGATGCGTGCTGTAACTAAAAGTTCACAAAGCAAGCGCTATAAATTTACAGTCTGGCAATGCAGACATTAGCCTACATCAGATCTCATTCGTATGCAAAAACGAACAGTCCAAAATGCCGAGCAATTCAGTTTGAATGATATATAACCTTAATTTCCTCACTCGCATTAACATATTTATGAATTTAAGACAGATGGTATTTTTAAATTTTTCTTTTAAATTAATAACCGAATTTGAAATTCATATAGGGAAATATTAGCATGTCAGATATCATTATTGTTCATTATAAACTCGTAAAGTTAAATTATCACTTCTTCAATTAAAACTAAATAAATAGAATAATAAATTTACGGATAGAAAAATGATATAACTGTGTTTTGTTTGCTCCTAAACAATCTTGACGTATACATCTCTTTCATATGTTTGTCGCTTCTTCGCAAAAAGCATAGAGTTCAAAATAATTCAATTCAAATGTTTCATTAAAGTCTTAATTTCATCATTCAGGTAACACCATTTAAAACACATTTGTAAATGACCGCTGTTCAAAGAGTTATAAAACAATAAAATAAATTAGTTAATAAACAATAAAATATTGCACATCTTAATTACAACTACAAATTCAAGAGATACATATTATATGTTATATATATCTTATACCCACAGAAATATATTATATCATTATTTTTAAATGGTAAAACCGAAGAACTATTGTTAATGTCCATGTACATTGTTTTATTTATGAGCTAAGTTTAAGGAAGTATCACAGCACTTTATACATTCAGATTACTTAATATACAGTCAAAGGGTTAGGTAACTATTGCTAATCTTTACCTAAAAACTGCTATAGAATGTAACAAGAGTAAGTAACTGAAAAAATAAAAGCTCTACCGTTCGTGTGAAATTGGCCTTAAAAAGTGAATATCGATCGCTTTTGATCAGATCAAGGATGAATTCACTAAACTAAGTTCCATCAATGTATAGGATAAACATATGAAGGCGCTATAGTAGCGCGTTCGCCGCAGGATCGAAGGGTCCCGTGGTCGAGCCCTACCATTACCATGTCGATAGTGTCCTTAGGCAAGACAAAAATAATTTCACATTGCCTCTCTCTCTCTTTGAGGTTGATTTTATCTGGAATGAGTCTCGAGAGAGATTAATCTTGTAAGTTGTAAGAACGTGTTGCGCAATCGAGAATAAATGCATTAGTAAGATTTTTTTAAACATATTACAATATATTAGAACAATAAATATAAAGAGCGAGCATGTACTTGAATGTGTTAGCTAAATTCATAATAATCATTAGTTGTGTAAATAGTAAAATATAAGTACCATTAAAATCGTGATGTACAGTACAGTTGTTTTTCTTTGTGGCAATTATGGCAGGTTTTTGGCATATTAATTTTGTCATATTTCTTCTAGTTAATGAACACTATCAGTGTCTTCTTAAAGTTGCTTAATCAAGAAAAATCAGTTTTTAACGCGACCACATATGTCTAATATTGCAAGACTGAGACCTGTTACCATCAATAGGGGAGGCACTTTAATTAATAATCGGCCATGCTATGGTATCAAAAAGTTTAGTAAATGTAGAATAATGAAAACCAACAAATGTTTTACCTTTGAAGATTACAAGACCCGGGGCTCCAGAGGTAGACATTGCTACAGGTATTGCAATTTCATTATTATCCCTGAATTCATATAATACTGCACAATATCCATATATGTACATACGCATGTTTAAGTGTTTGTCTATAACTATTACATGTACTACTTTTTAGCCATTATTTCTAAGCTGTACACATTTCAGTCCACAAGTATGCAAGGAGGTCAGATCACCAAGGTTTATCAATTTTAAATTTCTTTTTTGTTCTTTTAGAGGATATAGTATCAATCATAGTCATTTAAAAACTCATTTTTAGCTCGACTATTTTAAGAATATGTACAACTATAACAGTCACTTCGGCGGTGACGTAGGTGACGTCATTAATGTCTTCAGGGGTGTCAGACAGTCAAGTAAGGTGAATTTAGTACAGATTATGGCCCTTGTTTGACTTAGAAAATTTGGTTAAAGTTTGCATGTTAGGTACTATCATGCATATATTTCAGTAACCAGGGATTGATCAAAAACATTCATATAGTCTTTAAAGGTATCAAACAATCAAACAATCAGGTAAGTTAACTATAATCATTATTATAAAACATGGCCCTTGTTGAACTTAGAAGGTTTGCTTAAAGTTTTGCATGCAAGGTACTACAATACACATATTTCAGTAAACACTTATGAGATTGATTTGAAACTTCATTAAAGTCCTAAGGGGTGTCAGACTGAATTTGATTAAAATTATGGCCCTTGATTGACTTAGAAATGTTTGTTAAAAGGTTTGCATACAAGGTACTAACAAGCATATACTTCAGTAACCACTCATGGGACTGATTTAATACTAACCAATAGTGTTCAGGGGTATCAAACATTTAAGTTAGATAACTCCTGACTGAATATTTACTACAAATTATGGCCCTTGTTGAACTTAGAAACTCTGGTTCAAGTTTTGCATGGAAGGTTCTATCATGCACATACTTCAGTAACCACTTACAGGAGTTATTTGAAACTTAGCAATAGTGTTCAGGGTAATCAAACAATTAAGTTCGATAAATCCTGACTGAATTAACTATAAATTATAGCTCTTGTTGAACTTAGAAAGTTTGGTTAAAGTTTTATGTGCAAGGTACTACCATGCACATGCTTTAGTAACCACTTAAATGAGTTATTTGAAACTAAGCTTTAGTGTTCAGCGGTATCAAACAATTAAGCTACTTTAGAGAACTTTTTTTATGATTACAGTTTTCTAGTTTATACTTAGAGAGTCAACAGAATTTTGTTTTGCTATTTACTGATAAAAGTTTTGTTTTATTGGCAAGTACTGATTATAATCCAGTATGCTGTCTTACAGACAGACAGCTCTTGTTAATAAAAAAATACACCACCTGACACAATATTGGCTTTTTACATCTGTTATATTCTTAAAATGTATAGCCGTCAACATTTACCGACTGATTATCTCGGAGATGCGTCTCTGCAATACCTTAAATATCGTAACTCCAAAAATTTACCACAGTTTTCTCTAAATTAATAATATCAGTTAAAACATTGTTGTTCCAGTGTTACCCATTACAAAAACCCGCATACTTGCCGGAGTATCTCCATAGCTTGAGTTACTGTTAGTGTTACTGGTGTCACTACGACTAGATTCAGAAGTCCTAGGACGGTTGTTGGAACCTCCTCTCTTGTAGGATGGCCACCCACTATTGCCAGTTCTAATACACCCTAGTCATCTAAAGAGCTGATTGAAACACGATTTGCATCACTTTGCTGCCTTCGGTCTCTATTTTCACTTTAAGCACAACATTATATTGCTAAATTTACTTTGAACAACATTTATTCACCTTTTCATACACATTTTCACTCATAGTTTCTCTTACATTTACTAACACAATGTTAGTTGAGATGTCTGGTACCTTAGAGCACTACAGGTTAAGGTTTTGCATAAGTTCTTCAATGTTCCTGTCAAATTCTCCAATAGTTGACATATATTCAGCTCGTACGTCTCTGTACCTTATCAAGTACCTTGTTTCGTTTTCATGTTATTCACTGCTGCAATAGTACGTTTGTCAGTTCCATTTGTAAATCCCTTGGACACACACTGCTCAGTTGATTATTGAACAATGTCAATCCGTCAACGAACGCCAGTAATCATAACGTGTACATCGGTGTTTAATCTATGCATTTCGTTTGACATTGCTCTCTTATCACCAGTCATTGTATAAATTATTGTTGCAAGATCTGATAAATGCAATTTATTAAAGTCTGGTCTTTCCGTTTCTTGTACAATGTTTAAGATCACATGAAAAGGGTATGCTTGATCGGATAGAGTGTTAATCATTCTTTATACTATTGATGCCTTTATTCTTTTCACAATGCAGTGTCTTTGCTTTTTCGATGTCAAATTCTGAATGTTCCATTGATGGTACTGGAAGTACTTTTTTCCGGTTACCTTTTAAAGTGTCAGCTACTACCGACTCCGGCTGTGAACACATAACTTGTTGTACAGACACAGCATCGTCATCTGCAATCCCGTGTGCGCTATCCTGCCTGCAGAAAACAATATCCTGACTGCATTAAATACTTTCCTGACTGTTTCGGACACTATCCTACAACTAGTCCATTGTCGCTATTTACCGGTGAAAAGTTACACACTAAACCGATCCTCGAGTCAATGACAATGGCTTAAAAACAATAGATCTACACCATTGGAAGAAATGTTGCGTTGTATTTATAGTATATACTTTCAATTTAAGATTATACGTTAGGAATGTTTTACATACAAATAGGCGTCCATTTTAGTTTAAACATATTTATTCGCCAATTTTTCATTTATTCATTGAAAATGATGACAAAATGAACAGAGATAACAGAAGAAGCGTATTTTTTTAAAGTTAAGGTGGAAAATAGAAGGGAAGAGAAGAGATTGAAGCGATTGAAGTAAAGGGTCAGAATACAAGTTTGTACCTTGCTTGTCAAAACGTTTTGACTTTTCTATGTACGATTGAACAGCAAGAAATATATTGCTTTTATGATTGTTGCTCAACAAGGGATTTCCAAATAGGAACACTTGAACAGAGATCGGACAAATTTGTGAAATTTGGTTAAGTAAAGTCTGTCGAGTTTCCTCAAAGCGTCTGCACTCCAGGAAATAGTGTTTAGGCGTCCATTTTGCTGCAAAGACATCTTCCTGATAATGTTAGAGTTTACATTCATAGTGTTTATGGGGCCCTTCAAGTATACACTCCCAGGCAGACGAAAAATATACATATCGTTTGATCTAGATTTAAGATTGGCCTTTTGGATTACAATTCTGCAAAACATCTCTATTGAAAAATAGGCGTGACGTCATTGAAGTCATGTGGTTTATCAGAAAATGCGATGTCAAAGCAGAAATCTGCAGAAATAGTTCGAGTTTATTTTGCTGTTATGACAACCATGCAAAAAGATATCCAACAGGTGATAGACTCACTAAATCTTAAATAAACAGCTTTTGAATAGATTTAAACAGACCGAATCAACTGAGGACCGCCGGCATGAACGTGATTGAAATTTGTAAAAAGAGAATCTACACAAATTCGACCTCTCTTTGAGCACATGTTGTAACTATTGTTGACCAAGTTATTTGATGGATATATTTTCAATTCATATCAATGCTGTATCAATAAAACAGTTAGAATTGTAGTTTGAAATACTGTTATATTCTATTAAGAAAGCACAACAATAGAAAAAGTTACACGAGGTTAAAATAGTGTCACTAATTCTGGATCACCATGTAAAAGACATTATATTGGTTTCATAGACTTTTACATATATTTTCAGTAGATCACTTTGGTTTAAAGGTAAAAAGTATTCTGATTAGCTCATAGTAACACATTTCAAACAAGTGTTAAGACTGCTGAAGGATGATAAAAAAACTCAAATTTTACTTAAAAATTACTATGGATTGATAGAAAATGATTAAAACAAAGAGAATGAATACCAATATTAATATGATTATTTCAAAAATAAAACAGTTACAGTAATTTTTATGCTCTGCTATAAATAAATCATACGACGTCCCGCGCTTTCAATGGAATATGCAATATTGTGTCTTGTGTATTTGTCATAACGTCATGAAATTATCCGTTCAACTAGTTTTTACTCCTTTAGGTTAGATTGATATTGCAAAAGCGTCTTGGCGACAAATTAGTTTTTCAAAGTTTGCAACTCCGAAATAGTTCATTTAAAAGGACATGTAAGTTATTTATGATTGCAATACTTAAAAAAGAGATAAAATTCCTTCGCTGATCATGGCAAGATGCAGGTAAAAGTATTACTTAGTAAAAAGACCCTTTATGTAAAAAAAGTAAAACAGACGACTAGGTAAAAGTAAAAATGAACAAAAAGTGAAAGAAGATATGAAAAGGCAAACCAGACCTCGGCTTTGTGAAAGTTTAGCTAGCACCAGAGTTGTACATCTGCAGAAGAAGAAAATATTATTTAATAAATCACAATTATAACCAGAACTTTGGCATAGTTAGAATAGGCGAGGTTCCTTCATACTTGCGGTGTATACCCATACTTGCAGGGTCCTCTTGATACTTCTACAACACTTAAGTCCGGGTCATGGTATAAGTTAGTGGTTTTTGTACTAAAGTTTACGATTCAAAAGACTATAATGGTATACGGGTGAATTTTCATTTTTTCCCGATAATTGATTAACCGCGGTTTTTACACATTAAACAAAGAAGAGAAATTTCGGTTTAATCCATATAAATCAAAAACCGTTTAAGTAATCTGTTTTGCTTCTGTGAAACTAATTATATTGTACATTTTGATGATGATGCAAATTCGACAAGATTAATTTGGTCTTTCACTTACCATTTTTTGATTAAAAAAACGTACCACCGTTTCCGTATAAAATGTTAAGGATGACAAGACTTTTAGTCAGTACTTTAGGTAATTTGTGTAAGCATTTTGACACATACATCAGTAAAAAGGCCGTTTTGCTTCAGTAATATCGGCAAGGGAATTATATCAACTACACATTGGTGTAAAGATGAAAAAATATTTGTAGGATTTCGCTTACCTTTTTAATATTTTTTATAAGCACAGACACTTAAAAATGTAATCGAAATACAGATCGGGCGCGATATTTGAACGAGTTTCGGTACCCTTTATTCATGTGAAAATTAAATGAGCAAATTAAAAAGACTGCATTTGGTAAATGTTTTAAATGATTGTAGCAAATTGACTTATTTTGACACTTGCTTCAACTAAATGTAAACAGGCAGATGTAACACCTGTGAAAATATCGAACTTGTGTATACATTGTAATTTTTACATATTTTCACGGGAAATAGTCTTTCATATTCATATCACAGACTGGTGTTATATGACACAAACACAAATATACACGGGTATGTATGTCACTTTCAAATTGTGACGCTTATTTTATACAAAGAATTTGTTTCAGAATCCGTTTTTCCGGATAGATCTCACCTGTCATGAAGGTTGAGATGTTTTTTTGTTTTTGTTTGCTACAGAAAATAAAATGCAAATTGGATATATGTACGATAAACTAATTTGTTAAAGTGACGCTTTTTTATTAAACAGAAAATGCAAATTGGATACATGTACGGTAAACTGACATTTTCAAAATGACTTATGCTTAAACCTGTGATTGCGTTTTATCATATACCCCAGGGCAATAAAACACTAGAACGGATATGGATAATTATATTGCAATAGAAGTCTCTGTTAGTCTAAGTCATTTATTACCCTAAATTTGTGTATTACATATATCTTTTTTATTATACATCCATCTCAGAAACAATGAGATGCATTTCTTTGTGATTTTAAAGAGCACTTACCTCCAGCGGAAAGGGAATACGAAAAAATACCACTCTAATTAACAAAAGTAACCTGTAAATAGACCACACTTTGTAAGAGTTTTTTTTGGAAGAAACGTTCGTGCTTTCATGTGAGTACCCAACACTTAAAACTTCTACGCATGTGAAAATGCTGTACCGTGATGTGTTTTTTCACGGCGAACAGGAATATGTAATGTATGACATCGATTATGTATATGCATAATGAAAACTTCGGTATTTCAGTGTTTCTCATTTAAATGATAGATATGTACAAATGTAATACATGTTTTTAGATTTTAAGTTGAAGAGAACTTATTACTTTAAAGATATAAATACACCAAAGGGCTTTTAAACACGTGCAAAAAAGAAAAAATTGAAAGTGTGACT
>JAUMHA010395173.1:0-11582 GCA_032359765.1 Saxidomus gigantea
AGACTTAAAACCTGTCCACCGAAACCGTATCTCCGTCTTGTTGCCATGGTAGTGGCTACGCGGCTCGTACTGTGTTGTAGAAGTTGTCAATAGTTCTAAAATGACGTCATCGACAGATGGCGGAGTTTCTACTAGCATTACACCGTCAGAGGAACATGTATGTGTTAAGCCGGCACCATTTGTGCAACGAACAGTGACAAAAATATTTCCCTCAGGTACGCTTTGAAAAAGCTTTGTTGCATTCCGTTCATTAGATTTGATTTTAACAAAATCTTGGATTGATGTGTCACCACTCGATGTGCCTAGTAAAACAATATAATGCAGATATTTACTGACAAGTCTGCTTAAATATATAGCATCGTACATGTACTAAGTCATAAGTTCAACTTTGGGTAACCGAGATGAAAAAGAAGATTTGGGGCAATGACAAATTAATTATATCTCAATATTTACCATTTACGAGTATTTCTAAGAGAAAACGATATTTGTTTATGCGTCATGTTAACATAATTAAAAATAAGAAAATTGTTATGTTCTTATATTTGTAAAGGTTTTACATGGTCTAATAATATGTTAAGGTCTTCTAAAACCAGACTTCTTATATAATACAAACATAACTGTTGTCCCTTACCTAAGGCCCAGTAGCATTCTTTTATTCCAGAATCAGGATCAGATATATCCCAGTGTGAATCGAGTTGTAAGCCTCTAATAAAATCAAAGTCCTCTCCTAATATAAAAACGATATATATTCTATATCACCTGCATGTATTGAAAATAAATTTAAATATACAACGTTTTAAGCAAAGACCATACATATAATAAGAATTGCTATATACTGAATAATGATTTGATAAACATGCTCAGTCTAGTAAGTAAAACATGTATAATGTAAATATTTTTACTGAGTACTGCATCCCCTTACGAAAGAAAATAGATACAGACACAAACTGATATTTGAATATGCAATATGAACTTGTGTGCTTCTTTAAATGTACAGACATACATTTGTACGTTGTAAGTTTCTTCCATAATGATAAAAAAACAGTCACTTGATGTTTTTACATTTACCATTAACGATGTATACCATTTATGCATACACAATATTTCTTTTACGTAACTATTTAATTTCTGTTCAACAGTTGTCCATCGTCTGATCAACGACGATTTGCATTTATAATGTACAGTAACGAAGTTGCGAAGGCCATTACATTAGCCCGAGTGGTTTATAACTGAGCATCAGAACAAATAAAATAATTAGTGTTGTTTGCTAGACAATAAACCAAACATAAAAGGATACTATTATACTATTATAACCTGACCAAATGTAACAAAAATATTAATTAATGCAAAGCGGAAATTTACTCGACATTGGGCCATTTTGACGCCATAATATTCCCGTACCGGTCCGTGCGTCACAGCGTTTTCTATTGTCAATGTACAAGGCATGTTATCCTTTGTTTAACTGAGAGACGGATCGAGCCATGTTAAAACAACACTTATTTTACTATACCAGTCCGAAAGGTTGATTAACTCTTCTGTTAAATGTTTATCACAAATGAGTTGAAGCAGTTTGTACTTCGTTTTAGATATAATCTAATAATTTGTTATTATAAATTATGTTTTGTTTTCAAACACTTGCTAAAATAGTACCTGGGCGAAACATATAACACATTAGATTAAAATAAATCCTATTTATGACATGCGGAAGAAATCAAACCTACCAAGTACTGGACCATCGTTTACATATCTGCAGTCGGGACGTGTAAGATCTATAAGGATAGGGTCCGAGTAACTGACCGTACGCAGACCTGCAGCATTGACTGCAACCACGGTTATATATACAACTGTATCATGCTCGAGTCTTAGAGTGCTGTTACTTGCAAACGCTCTCCGGCCCACGCTAACAAACGTCTGTAACTGAGTTCCTCCTAACACAGTCCCTTGATGTTAAAATTGAAGAACATAATTATAGTACCTGTTACATATTGTATATTGAACAAAGAAAATCTATCTTGTATTCTACATAGGATCAATCAATATACTTAACCGAATTGAAGTTTTACAGTAGGCAATGTTTTAACAAAGTTAGGTTGCAACTTTGCTTATGAGGGAGTAAGCAAACTATTCACCGACGCGACAGTTAGATAATACCCTTTTTAACAGTTCATAACACTGACAAAACATGTTGGCCGAAAAGGCTTTGCGTAGTTAAGATGCTTCCATTTCCAGTCTAGTTCATGTATTAACGAGTAAATGAATTTTTAAAATGTATCAAATTGCAGTTACCTTTCTTTCATGTAAAAAATAACCAATACACATTAATGCAATTAATTTCGACAGAAAGTGATAGACGTTTCGTATCGAATACCGGTAAGGACTCCGTTTATTTACCATGCACAAGACCGAAGAAATCGATCGTTAATTGACGCCAATACTTCTGTTTCTTTGTCACATGTTGGATTCTATATTTATTGAATTGAATTACGGTAAAGTTCTTTACTGATATACAATAAAGGAATTCGCGTATCTAGTCTTATCCTAGGTTTATACTGTAGGTAAAATACTGAAAAGCACTTGGAGTCGCACTAAAGTTTAATCAAATGGTAGTTTATGACACACGAGTGAAAAATGTTTAATTAGTTTTTACCTATTGCCCACGTGTACTCCAAGATATCTGTCTCTGGGTCAGTGAAAGACCAGTCTGCGTGTATTGAAGACCAGTCATGTACAAATACGGTATGGGAGTTAACGTGTCCAACTGCTTCCTCTGTCTCGGTATCTGAAACTTCGCAAAGCTGAAACTGAATTCCATCAATAGCAAAAGCTGCGCTGCTTTTCACAGTCCCAAACTCCACTGTTGTTGAATTAGTGTCCAGGTGGAAGAAGAAAACATGTTTTTGCCATGCGTACGTGTTCGTTTTCGGCTTATTATACATCATGAAAATGTGTCTTTTTCCGTTAACTTCTGTGTAGCCCTCAGTAGCAGACAAATGCAAGTCATTTGACGGAATCGTTGATGTGTGGAAAGTAAGTCTATATTTACTGTGCATCACAGTACTTACTGTTTGTGATATGGATCCCTGAAGGTGCAATTTCGTACCACCATGTTGCGCCATGTTGGAATTCTCAAGGGAAACACATGTGTTACTAGAAACGTTCCACAACGAGTCCGACATGTTATCACATATTGTTAAGTTGTCATCTACATGCATGATGTTTTCAAAGGACGCATCAAGTAGGATATTTGGACGACATTCAATGCTTTTGGATCTAACTGGTGCTGTTGTGTCAATTTTCACGCCATTTGAAGAAATGAGCGGCGACACGTGACCAATAACATCTCTTGCCCGAACTTCTCCTCTTACAGACCCACCTGACACAAATATGGAAAATATGTACGCTAATATCTACTTTTTAAGAAAAATTGCGGGTTACATTCATTTCAAGAAGCGAATCATTTTACTTTGTTTTCGGTATTTTACTTTTAATAACTTAATCAAGGAAACAAAGCGTTCTGTCTATAACTATTTTTGTTAGAACAAGATACATAACTTTTATTATAACCAAACAAGAGGTAAAAAGATACATGATCTACGAAATAATGTCAGTACCGTGTTCAAGTTGGACGTTTGGATAATACTGGATGCGTGTTGCAATACCAAAAGATGACAGTGGTTTAATATTGCAAGCCCCCTTAAAGTCACCAGAAGAAATGCAGTATTCGTAGGTCTGAATGCCAGATCCGATGTCAGAGAACCCGTGCCAGAATGACTGAACTCTAATTGTATCATTTGTTGCGTGGTTATCCAATAAAACTAGGAAATCAATAAAATAATTACTCATTTTAACTTCAAAAGCATGAACATATTTAACATACATATCACAACAGAAGCTTATTACCATATAACGTAACTTCATATTTTATGTTATTACATACATCGTTATTTGTCATTTGCATTATGCACAATAAGAAATCGCAGACAGAGGTAAGGTCAAAATGCATTCATAGTTTGCCGAGGATGCTTGAACATCTGAAACGAAAGTTATCTGTGATCAATGGCTACGAAAGATTATGAATGAAATGTTTTTTTGATAAAGCTTGTCAATGATATAAAAATGATTGTAATACCAAGGCCATCCATAACTATTCCGGGTGAGGGTGGCTCTAAATCTAACATGAAACCATCCGAAACTTCGGTTGTATGGAGTCCTGCTAGGTTAAAGGCTTGCACGACAGTATAATACTTGGTATTTTCCTCATAATTGAGTCCAGTCAAATTGACTGCCGTTTGAGACGGAAGAAGAACCTTTGAAACTGTATGCATGTCGTGACCTTTAATTAAGGAAAGAATAAAAGTTAACAAAAGTTGGACATAACAACAAAGTGTAGACTTAAATTGGACCAAAAAATCAATATAAATAACATATTACGGGAAAAGCGTTGTAAAAAAAGTTATGATTTACAATTCATTTTAAAAGGTCTTTTAAAAACCCAAGTTTGGTTCAGGTCACATATGATTTAGAAGCTTTTAAATGGAAGTAAGGTGGTAGCATTATAAGAAAACATATAAAGGATCACATGGCTTAAAATCATTTAAACGTTATTTTTACAAATGTTCTTTGTTGAATACAAGTGCGTATAGTCGAGTATCATGTGCTCGTTTCTACCAAACAATAGTATTTTTCTTGAATAGGTGTATGTAAAAACTGTAATAGTATCAATGTGTGATAACCCTGTATGAAAAAACTACCTCTAAATTTTCACAAATTTACCCTCATGCAATCATTACTCAAATGATTTTCTAGGATCAAGTAAGTATTTAGTGAATCTTGTCCTTTCTATTTTGAGAAGGACTAACAAATAATACCATTACAATTAAAAATAAATCCGAAATGGTCGTTTCCCATGCAATGTTACAAAAAACAAATGCGGAATTGTAAAATTTATGTTTTAATAAACTATCCTAAAATGTTACCTCCGTAATGAGTGCTGATATATACATGGTATTTTAATATATTGCCTCCAAACTTTCCTGACCAATCTGCGTATACTTGGGTGCTTCTGGTTATAAAATCAAGATCCTTTGTACTTCCTCTAATTACCTCTTTGACACTTCTTCCATTGATGATAATTGACAATGGTGGTGTATGGAAAATCGTAACACCTTTACTTTTGAATACGGAAAAGGTATCACTATTGTACCAGACACGTACAAATATTGAATACGTTTTATGTTCCTC
Organism: Saxidomus gigantea; assembly: GCA_032359765.1. Taxonomy (NCBI): domain Eukaryota; kingdom Metazoa; phylum Mollusca; class Bivalvia; order Venerida; family Veneridae; genus Saxidomus; species Saxidomus gigantea. Next base: position 5,242 of record JAUMHA010395173.1, read on the forward strand.
CAGCACTTTTCTACCTATGAGACAAATCACAGCATCGTATTACTAATAATGTCATTATTCTAAATATTTTAATTTTGTATCAAATATATGCACTATGTTTCACGCGGATATATTCCTCTTAACGTCACGAGACACAGTACAACTGCTTTTAAGTTTTTGTTTCTTTGAACAAAGCTAAAAGTTCTCAAAATTGTCAAACGTTTTCTTTACTCAAATCCTTTACGTTTAACATAAATGTTGAGATATCGATGTCACTGATGCTAAAAAGTTATATGTAGCGCTTAGTTAGTAGCATGTATTCAAGTAAAGCAGTTTTGGATAATGGTGTGACCCTACCGACTGTTCGTGAATTAACTCTTCGATAAAGCAATTAAATATGAAAGCACAATTAAGGTATATACGGTTCGATATGGTATTGCACTGAGAGACATAACATATTACTTAAATTACTAGCTAATTGTTTATTTCCATGACATTCATCTATTCTGTGTAAGAAATATATATATTTTGTTGAAACAGATTCCATCTGAGTACAAAAGGCCATTTAAACTAAATATATTAAATATCTCATGAGACAGATTCTTTTTAATTTGTATTCTTGAGGACAGCAGTACCTTCTGTGTTACACTTTAGACTTTTTCATTTAAGTTTTACCTCTATTAAGAGTAAAAACGATATCTCTATCTAGACCAGAATCATGCCACACTTTGTCTTTTGTTGCATCAAAAACACCTAATGGTACGTCATGATGGCTTTCACCTACACTCCACTCATACCTAAAAATGCAATAATTCATTTTGAGGACAAATTCGCTGTTAATAAAAAAAGTCTGACATATTTCTGAAGAAGATATTTCTGTAAGACATACAGCTGGCCATCGTCGGAACTCACGGTTAATTCCTGCCGCTTCTCTCCGTCATATACCGTGGGAAAATAGACTGGCAAAACTTCGTAATACATGAATATTCATGTCTATTTTTCATCCAATGAAATCGATGCTTACAAAAATAAGAACACCTCCACAATGAAGAGTATCCTCAAATAATAACGGCCAGGCAGAACGTTGAAAAAAAAGATTGATTTGTTTTGTCCCGATTGAGGGACGATCATATAGTAATCTGCAATCCGAGACGAGTGATGCACAAAATTTGTTTAAAACTACATCGCTGACAAGCATGGAGGCTGCCATTTTTAATGTTTCCCCAAACGCGGGTTGAGAGCCGCGATTTTATTGGATATTTAATCTTGAGAAATATATCAAGAAACCAATCGAAAGACTTGAATATACCTTATTAATTATTCATAAGTACGAGATTTCTTCAGTCAATTTGCCCAGGGTATTCAATTGGGTAATGAATAGCCTGGGTTACCGAAGATGACTGCTGGCTAACCGTTAATTCTTTTGTGTTCGCGCAAACCGTCATATTACGCATATTACGCAAAAAATGGAATATTGTTAAAATAAAGACGAAATGGATATATCGATATCAAAATGCTGAGCTAATTCTCGTAATTGAAACTTTAACTGTCAATGAAACATATCTATCATAACACTGTTAATAAATTGCAGATATAATTATTAGAGTTTCGTAAAAAAAAAAATGACTAAAAACAATATTTACCAAATTGGACGAGCACCAGTAACACTTTTCATTCTCCATTTTGCACCTAACATTGTGTTTACTGGAGAATGATTTGGGTGAACGTAGTTTTCCGGAAATCGCAAATCAAGGTAGTCGTTTACTTCAATTGGAACAGTGTCACTATTGTCTGACATAAATAGTTATTTCACAAATAAGCGTTCGATACTGTGATATTGCATAACGATAAATGAAAAAAGGCTACAATGTATAAGGTATACAGCTTATAAATTATTTCCAGATAAAATTTTATAATTTCAAATGGTGTTCTAGGGGACATAAAATCATGATGTACAATGTATTAAAAGTGTAAATACAAAAATCTAGACTTTGAGGTCGTATAGTACTTTTAACATTTTTACCAAGATATATACACTCAGTTATAAGCTTCACAAGTTAAATCAAATATTAGGAATTAATAATAATCCTATCTTTTTGCCATCAATGGATATACAGTGTATACAACATTTATTTATAACTTTTACAATGATTTTGAATTTCTTTAGAGTCAGGTACCGATATATATCTTACTTTGTCTACTTATATCATTGCACTGTTTCCGACCGTCGCACACTTTTCCATGAGGAGCACATACACAATGACCTAGACAAGAATAACTGTCGCACCTTCGCACAAGTTCCATAATACCTCCGAACAGAAGGTTAAACTGCGAGTGCACAACGGCGCTTGTAAGTCCAACCTAAAATATATGTGTTGAAATGTCTTTCAATAAATGTTTATAGATTAACTTGGAAGTGAAAAAGTAAAAATATGTTATTTCTATAAACAGTTGCCTGAACTTGCGTTACAATATTTTTTAAAGGTTCACAAGTGAATAAAATTCACGCTAGAATTTTGATATGTCCTGGACCAATGAAAACACTACTGACTGCATCAACATCTCAGATCCAAGAAGAATGACATTTAATGTGTTAGTGATTTTATATAAATAAATATTAAAGAATATCACTTTTTATACCAGAAATTATCAAGTTAAAATCCTTACCTGATTATTTGCTGTTACACTAATGAACACTGTCTTATTTTCACTCAGTCTTTGTGTACGGAATTTAAATGTCTGTATCATACCATCTTCATGAAAGGAAGCGTTAGAATCATGGTTTACAATCATTGGGACATGAGGGTTCTGAAAATGCAGAATAAAACCAACAATTCATATGAACATTTGCATTTGATACGACTTGTGAAATCGATTGTTCTACCATATGACCGTATCGCTTCCGAAAAAATCTAACACGAACAATTTGTATTTAAAACATAGAACTAAAACAAAGTGAAAGACAGGAATAAGTATGCAACTGTTCCTCCTATTTGTGGCGGTTTCTGATGCGGTTTTTCTGTTTCTATAAAAATGAAACGATTTTTCCAGGTTCCATAGATAAACATATTTTTACTTATTATTGTTTGCAAAGATATAAATAATTATAGCTTTTACGTTGATTACGTATAACATGATCATAATAATTGTTACAGATACATAACCTTTAAACTACTTTATAGACTATAAAACTTGACAGCTATGAATGACATTTGATAAGCACGAAGATAAACAGAACATCATCAACGGTTTGTTTTTGGATTATTTGCTTGAAGTATTATTTCTATACTAATATATCTAAGTATGACATTGAACAATGAACTTTAAAAGCAAAGACAATTTAAAATAGATTAGGAATAGGCATACTTCAAAAGGTCTTGGTCACGTATGGGTACTGTATATAAAGTGACAGCTCATGATTAATACTCCTTGAATATCCCAAACCGATTTTCCCCATTCCGCTTACATTACATGTACAGTGTATTTAAGGTCAATAATTTGCCTTTAAGAGGTACATGTAAATGAAATCAATATAATTCTAGAAAAAGTTGCACATTACAACACTCACCTCATTCAAATCGTTTCCCATATATTGACTTCCTATATTGACGTTATACGATTCAATATCAGAATGTACATCTTCGAAGCCTAGCCAAGCCAGATTTATAGAAATTGTTGTCCAAGTCATCCAATCTTCAGGTTGACGATCCAAAGCCGCTGCATGATCTGTGTTGATTGCAAATGTCCCTGTATATGAACAACACCAAAATTATCAAGTTCATGGCAATGAAAATAATCATCGCTCGGATAATAATTCTCCATAGAGACATTTAAAGCTGAATTTGTGACACTGCAAAACTGAATGATAAAACATGTTATGTTTTTCATTGGAAAATGTTCATTTTCACAATCTGATAAGACGAGATCGCATGACAATGTACATACAATGACCCGTGATATTGCTGCAAGTTGAGGTATACACAAATTCTAATGTTTTAGCTTATGAATATATATATATACATCCAATATAAAATAGTATGTATAAAATAGTAAAATTAATTAATGGTGTTTTGTAAGACTACTATGTGCCAGGTATCTATAAGCCTATTTTTATGCTTTTGACATCATGTTAAAAGCTAACCTGATGTTGGTCTTGTACTATCAACAAGGATATCCTTAAGTACAGATGTAGTACATAGATTTGCTCCATTGCATGATATAAGTTTGATGCAATAATAGCTTCCATCATGAAAGTCAAGGTCTGTAAATACGTAATCCCTAACTATACCCTCTACCTGGAAGGTATAAAAAGGGGAAGAAATATCACAAAACTTTGTTTGCTAAACCTTATATTTGAACTTCTATAGCTTTAAGACAAAACATCATGAACAATGTTTATTCATCTTGAAGTCTAACATATCACTTGTGAGAAAAAAACATTTTCAGTTCTCAAAATGAATAAGCATACGCAGTTATATTTAAGATTTTAGTATATTAGTAAGGTTAATATGGTGTTAGATTTATCTCCAACAAAGAACATAGGAGAAATATAATTTCAAATCGCCACTGAATGAATCAAAATATATGTCTTATTTACACTGGTTGAAGATAGATTGAAATCGCCTCCAATGTGAGATGAAATAGACAAATGTTGACTTTCTATAAACGATTCATCGTCCATTACGTCCCAGTAAACCTTTAAAACTGTCCGCAGAACGGTTGTTCCGTTCTTAATTGTTCCAATAGGAGACATTGACAATAAGGTGGTAAAAACCGGCGGTGTGTCATCAATGATAAAACCGTTCGATGATGCTTCAGTAAACATTCCTGTGAAAATATAAAACATGAGCATTGCATAAATATAATAAACATGTTACATTTTGTAAAAATAAATGTTGATACTAATTTATTTATTCTCGATGGCAAAGCAAATTCTTACAACTTAATGAATCGTTCTCGAGATTTACTCCAGATTGAATCAACACAGGAAGGAGTGAGGCAATTGTGTAAATACCCGTGTCTTGCCAAGGACACTACCATTATGGCACTGTTGGAAATCGAACCAGAGACCCTCGGGTCTTAAGGTGAACGCGCTACCACTGCGCCACCAAATTCCTGGACAGAGACAGGTTGTGATGGGACAGGATATGTTGTGATGGATATTGAAACGAGTGATTATTAAATTATTTGAGCCAAATACAATTTAATTTTGACTACCGTTTTCAGATAAATAGAATTAAAAAATATGTTTAAATAGAATATTATAAGAGGAACAAAACACTTAAATGGCAATACCTCTCAAAACACTCCTGACAATCCTGCGCATACATCACCTCTCTATGCCAATCTATTCATGTACATGTTACTTTTTGGAGTTTCATTAAATTCTATCCTTTATTTGCTTAGTTATGGCTCCGATCAGACGGACAGACTTATCGACAGACGAACAACACGAAAACATATCCCTTTGCATGTGACTTAAACTATTCCTTACATTGCATGTTAAGCTAAAATGCCCAATTATTACACGACTAAACGACCACACAAACAATGCTAAGGCTGCTTGGAAAAGCGTGCAACATAAAACGAAATGAAACATGAAAATACATTACCGTATCCATATACTTGTATGTACAATATGGGTTACGTACCTGCTTTATTATAAGCACGGACAGTACAGTAAAAACGAACACCCTTCGGTAAATAATTTCCGTATTCAGAATGAAAATCGAAAATAAAAGCCTCTTCGTGTTTGTGTGCGTCAGTTGCTGCCAGAATGTTGTCGCCACCCTTTCTTGTTCCTACTCTCCAGACATAGTGAGATATACCGGACTGTGGATCTGTAAAACTGTCCCATTCACATCCAAGATAGTTCCTGTGCCAAGCATAAGGTTAATGCAATCTACTTAAACCATTTCTTATTTAGATAATACCTTTGAAGATTTAAACATACCTAGCGTTATGTAAAAAGTATTATTGTATATAATGAATACTTATATTGACAAAATAGATCATACATTGTGTATTAAGGACGCATCATGCTGTACATAAGTTGTCATAGCATTAGATCAATATCAATAAGCATACTTTGAAGCTTGGTACTCTAGTTCTGTTTCTTGTGGTCCATCAGTCAATATTCCCTTTATAGGAGGTGTTGAATCGATAACAAATCCGTCCGACGTCACAGAGGTACAGAGATTCGCTGTATTACATGCGGTGACAGTAACATAATAATGGATCCCTTCAGACAGTTGTAAGTATGTGAATTCAACATCTAAAATATAGGTTATGAAATAACATCCGTTCCAGCGGTGTTAGTCGTATAATAGACAATGATTTGGAGTACTGATACGCAGTAATTA
>JAUMHA010395184.1:0-11581 GCA_032359765.1 Saxidomus gigantea
CGTTACACGGTCTTTTTATGTTTTGATTGTATTTCTTGAATATACTTACTTTTACACATGTTTATTAAAAAAATTATATAATTGACATAGTTTCGTTCACATTGTCTGCAATATCGATATTCAGTGTACCTTTACAAACTGAGCCCCTGCTTTTATCTCAGCGCGTGCGCAATAAAATCGGAAAAACCCCAACTGCTGGCAGCTTAGGTTATAAATAGTATCACAATAGAGAAGTGATTTATGCGGGATATTTAAAAGATATGAGAAGTTTGAGTTACCTATTTAGTCACTTACACCGAAAGAACAATCGTCCCAGTGACACGGTTGCGTAATCAAGGACCTTGAGTACGGTTAAAAGCCTGTGCGGTACGAAACATAAAAACGCCCGAAGATCTGGTAGCGCCCGACAACTGGTAGGAATCCAGTATGGCTTTTGTTTACATTGTATTCTCAGAAGTTATATGATATAGTCATTCAAAACTAGCGTACTATATACTGTATCAATGTCGTGCCGTTCTGCCAATGTTTCAGACAAAGGGAGAGTTAAATGAAATGTCATGTCAAACCTTTTCTTAAGTTGAACTATGTAGTTGAGTTTACTTCCCTTTTTTCTCTAGTATGTTTTAAATTTATACGATTTTTGTATTAAATTCATTATTTGTACAAATGTATAGTGTTTAACGGCATGTCTTATTAGAACATATACAATCTTTTGAATTCTAATTATAATACGTCAAATTTGCAAATTGTTATCTTCCATTAATACTTATCATATTCCTTGAGAGACGGGTATCCTTTTGTATCTTTCAATTCGTACCTTACTCATAGCTTACAATTATTATAGTAGGTTAGTGCAGTTTGTAATCGGTAGTGACGGCGAGCCATATCTTCAAGTCCCGGAATTGAACGAAGGCCGGTGAAATAAAAGTATTTGCTTAATGAAAGCTCGGAACATTTGAATATTTGTTTCGTTATTTATAGTAGCGTGCATACTTCGTTTTTGTCCACAGAAATTTCCGGAAGCATGTAACTTTGCTCTAGCTTAGGGACTTTTGTATCTTTTATGACAAGGTAGTGTATATTGAAAACAAACTGGTACAGTCCGGAGTCATCATCATTCCAACCGCTCCATTTTGCAACGACTTGAGGCTGAAAAAGGAAATTGAAAAGGAATGGCGTACAGTTTCAGTGACACAGTTTTAATTTCCTTACATTGAAAGCTCTTAATGAACAATTCGATATCTTATGCTTTGAATGAATAAAATAATTATGTATGATTCAGTTAATTTTTAAACATACTTACATTATTGTACGTATTTCCGAGTGAACTTCAAAAAGTTATAGATGATATTTTACACAATATCATGTAGGTGCAAAATGAGTTGTACGTTGTTGTCAATATTTATATCCAAGCATTGACAAACGTCTACATAATGTTTTATTGCAGCCCTCTCTAAGCGTTGATTGACGTGTACATATTTCATTGTTTTACTGCAACCTTTTCTATACGCAGTGTAATTGTGTTTATAGGGTGTTACTATCACAATCGATTACAAAGTGTCTTAGCCTTTTTTACTTATGAACTAAAAACCCGTATAGTTCACAAGAAAGATAAAAACAAATTATTAATAAGCGAATAGAAATATTCCAAAATATGTGAAAAGGTTGATAATTATGTTAACGTGTTGTCAAAAACTACAGTAAGTTTTGTTTGTTGCAGTGCAATGCTTGCAATAGAGCGTACAAGTTGCCGGATAAAAAAGTCAATGTTTATGATGGACGATCAGGTAGGACACACGCTATTACAATTGAATATGGAGGGATGAAACCTCAGCCCTGAGAATATAACAATATGAGCATAATTACCTGCCTATTGAAGTCATTTACTGTTAGCGAATCGTCACTGCATGCATGTGTTTTTTCGAAACAATGAATTGGTTGCTGTAAGTCAAATCCAAGTTCAAGTGTATTTGTTGTAGTAACCCCCGTCAAAGCGTAAGTACGTTCTGTATCTTTTTCGCGATCTATGTACTGTATAACTCCTCCATTTCCAGTTGTCAACGTAAACCTTATGCTTCAAACAAGAAGAATGAAATGTATAATTTAAATGTTTGTTGCTGGTATTCGGTGGCCGCACTCCCCCAGATATTATCTGCTCAGAAGATAAAGTTTAGTTAGTGAAATTGAATGTTAAATTCTATAGGGATGATTAAATCCAATACGCCTAAAGATTGGTGCGACGTATTAACTTCAAACTTAGCAACGTTAAAGCTATGAACATATGCTTAAAATTCTTTTGATGTGTAAAGTCCAACATATTACCTATGTAATAAGAATGGAGATGAAATAAAACATGGACTGTTTGGGATTATTTGGTCTACACTTTCATGGAATAACGACCATGTCCTTCCGTTTTTTTATCAGCAGAATTGTTTATACATATTCACAAATAGTGATAAAATAAGGCATAGATAAATTGTTCGTCCAGAAATGGCTGGAAATGTGTTTTACAAAGAGGACCATTAACTTTTTTCTGCCATCACATCATTACATTATGTCGTATAAAATGGATAGCACTTGGCAAGATAGTGATAGTAATGTAATTATACATTGTAGGTTATATTTAAGTTTAAAATATTTTTTTCGCAAGTTTAAGCTGTTGGCTTTATTGTCTTCTTCGTATATGATAAGCGTCCTTCGTTTTGAAATGTGTGTGATACAAATCATCTTTATATAAGTTGCAGGACAATTTACTGCCCATAAATTATGTTTGTTTATGCATATAACATGCGACTCCCTCGTGTAATTGCATTATTTTGAACCTACGAGTCCCGGTGATTAAAGTCGCCGTCAATGATTGTATCCCACGGTGGACTGTGTTGCAGATCGATTTCCGTACTGTAGTCACAACGTTCTGTAAAGGTGCAGGTACGTTTGCTACTCCACACTGACTCGTTCATGTCTGTAATGTTTAAATCGCGTATTTGGCAGGTGAAAACTACGAAATTATTCAGAAGAAAAAGACATCCACTTAATACTGTAAAGTAAGTTATAACATTGTCGTCAGCATCAAAATATGTTGGTAAAGCAAGACTTCAAGGTTCGTGTCATCAAATTACTTTGTTCTAAATACTTATATGACTGTTTGTTTAAAATATACACTTCAAATATTCTTACGCACCACCTGCCTTTTACCTTTTTATTTTGTTATCGACCCTTTCAATATCTGCCACTTTTTTAGCTATCGATGAACGAAAACTATAATGTATCGCAATATGAAGACATAGGGAACAGTCTTCCGTTAAATGATCGAGTAGCACAAATTTCACATGGAAGATACTTTTAAGAGTAAAGCTCAAAAGGAGCTTCAAGGCAATTACCTATGTAAAGTCTACGGTAATTTAAAGTTAAATTAAGATGCTATGGTAGATAGTTTAAGGGTTGTTACATGTATTAACACAAGAAGGAAAAAGGCAGGCGGTGCTTTAGAAGTTTTGATTAGTATATAATTTGCACAATATTCTGCAAGATATAAAATTACAAATAAGTCAAAAGTTTGTATCGTATATAGCCTAAACATTAGTTTCAGGGAAATGTTTTAAAAATAATCCACAATTGAACGACTGCGACATATTTGAAGCCAGCTTACCTCTGGTTAATGTTGCCGTGATGAACATGTCCGCAATACCTATGGTATACCCCTTGATGTAATTTGGTTTTTGTGTGGGATCAATTTCTGGTTTATACGTAGAGGATGTATTAACCATAACAGTTGACCATTGAGCTATGTTTGTCCAATATTTTTCATTCCCAAGAGCCATATCAACAATAAGCTTCTTGTTGTCGCCTTCTCCTTCCAGCACGAAAATCTGTTCGAGAATTATGGGCAATTTATCCCCGGTTGCTGCAAGTATATAGAATAACATAAAAGGGACATCAATGAACTGTAAAATATATCTATGACACAGGAAATGTAGTAAACATCACTTGTTGTCTTAAGAATAGTGTGTCAAAGTCTTTCGCGAAAAATGCGATCTTTCAATAACCTAAATCCTTGTAAAGGGTCAATTTCATGTTAATATATTGTTCTTGTTTTACTTAGTATATTTATCACGGTCATGCATGGTGTCTTATCCTGACGGGGAAACATGCAGTGTAATTAAAAACTGATAAGAATGCGATCAGACCCGTTCAAACCATACAATATTTGTATTGATGCACAATTATAGAAAACTCGAACCGCCGGTGTCTATTCGAAAGTTAACAACTCACCTGCTAATTGATACGAATAAGATGATTGCAAGTGAGAAATTACGGTAGAACATGCCCCAACAAATTTCAAAGTTTTTCTCAAATTTGATCTATTAATAGTCGCGACTGCTTTAGTGACCCCCTGCATTAAAGGATTCCCTGTCGTGTATGACTGTGTTCGAGTCCTTCCGACAGAATGTCCTATAACTGGACTGTATTAAGAGACTCTTAAATTACTTGTATTACTTGACGCGTGACCTTAATATCTGACTCCAAAAACAACATTTTAATGAAAATTGGCCTGTATTTAGAGATTATTGTTTGATCAATTATAAAGTTTTCACGATTTTTTCCCATTGTCAATTGAAACTTAAAGCAAAATGATGTTTAGTCATGTTATATGAATTTTATCATTGTAAGTCTTAATAAAGTTGTTTGCACATATAGAGCTGATCTTAAATTAAATTATTTTAGTTCTATTTATTGCATACATGAAAGTCATACAATGTACGAATTAATTGAATTTATAAGTCTCCGTGTAATAATATTATGTGACCTTTTGTCAGAGTCCCTTAAAACGTCACTTAAGACAATCTTGTATCTCTGATAGAAAAGCGGTTTTCTTTCCTTGAGGTCTGAACTTGATAAAAAATAACTATTAGTTTAGTTATGACATTTGCTACATTCAATACGGGCACAATACTTCCGTTTGATTAAACCTGGTAGATTTTGACATAATATCATCCAGTATACACTCAGCGTAGATATAATAAGGACAAAACAGATTGAATTAATTTCATGATTATTACATACAAAATACTGTCCCTGAATTGTTCACAGGGTCTTTTTGTGATTGGACCTAACTCCCCAGTATCGGTCCTGACCTAGAGATCGTCGAGCAAATAGTTTTTGTCTTTTCAAACGACATAGGATAGTCCTTCTAACCATTGAACAGTATCTGGGTAAACTATCAGCAGAACTTTCGTCAAAAGCTGTTTGACTATATTATAGTCAGCAAAACTTCTTTTTATTTTTACGGATCTATTCCCTGTGCTCTCAGCTCTCCTGCAATTGCACTGCCTTGTACATTGTACATACACAAACATGACATTAAGAATTTCAACATATATCGATACAACAATTTACAGATATTCATTTCGTTGTCAAATCTGTTACTGATTATCTCTGACAGCAAACTAGTTTTTCCTTCAGAAATCAATTAATGATATGTGCTTTTAAAAATGTTTGAGTTCTCTTGATTTTCGAAAATTTAGTATCAAAATAATATATTTACCAGTGGCACAATTACTACCACTAAACCCTATTGCGCACTTGCAATCCCGAGCAAACAACATGTCTCCAGTACACGTGCCGGGGAAGCATCTATAACCGTCTCTCCAAGAACAAGCTCCTTTAAATAAATAAAGTTAATATAAATATATCTTTCAATTCAGGAAGTACAAAATGTTGCGCATACAATTCATTTTGAACTATATTAGCATAATCAAAAGCAGAAATTACAATTCAGCGATGTGAAGGGACATAGTGAAAGCCTGACTTTACCATGCTTTCAAATTTCTTAAACTGTCATGTAAACATTTCTAACAATAAGGTCATTAAAAAGCCATTTTCTCAACAGAAATCTTAAAGAGAATAATAGCATGACTAACATTTAAATAACAACACATGCTTACAAATATAGTAAATTTTAACAAATGTCAATGACTACTCCACAAAATGCGAGTAACATGGCCTCTTATTTATGTTTTGCCATAAGATAACTCTATGCACAAAAAGAACAAGTTACTAACTTTGGCACAGCGTGTTATCTGGTTTCCCTGTGTAGACATTATGCCCTGGAAGCTCCCGTCTTATTTCACCAACACACCATGCACAGTATGTGTTCTCATGTTTTGTACATAGAGGTAAATTGCAATTTTCTATTCGCCTGCAAGCTGGATAGTCAGATTATTGAAGTTGGTGACACAATTTGCATAATAAGACCATTTATCAAAGCTGAGATTTCGATTTAGAGCATTTACATAACCATTACATGGCGAATACAGCCCAATTGACTTAAGAGTGCTTTTAACTTCTATATCAAAGTAACAAAATGATAACAGAAACGTGAAATGATCGCTTTCGTTCTTCAATCCGTTATCAAAGTTGTTTGTGGTATATATATTTAATCTGTTTTGGAAATTTGTCATGAAAGATAATTGTAAATGTAAAATTGAAAATTCCAAGACAGCATACCCATGAATAAAAATACGTATGCAGATAAGACAGGCACTGCATTATAAGTACGTATTATTTGTGTTTAGCTTTTTTGACAACTATTATACTCGGGCTCAGACAGCTTTAGACTGCCGACCATCTCCGGTATATACACAGTAATCTTTCTATATGTTACACGCAAATTAATTAAACCCTGGCATATTTAAATCATCTATCAAACTAATAAACTGTATACTGCAAACTGTATACTGAACCTTAATATATATAACCTAAAATCTGTATTGGTGGATATATACTCAAGTCTAGTCCAAGCTGTATTCAGATAATACTTAACAAGTGGATTAACTATTGCCATGCAATACAAAGTTCCCAACCGATATGATGGGATTAAATGAACACATAACTAAAGTTGCATGAATACCCTTTACGAGTATGGGAAATATAGTCACAGGAGCTTTGATCCTTCAAATGACTTTGACCTATGTCATCTTAATGAGATTAAAATTTGACCCAAGTTTAATGAAAATCCTTCACAGGTTTAAAGAGATAAAGTCTGCTGTCCTTTTAATCGAGTGTGACAACCTTGAGCCAAGCGTGGTTGAGAATCTGAGTATTCACATTCTCTATATATGATAAACATTTTCCTAAAGTGTTAAGAGAATCCTTCTTAAGAAATGGGAGATAGATAAAAATGACCTTTGGCAATAAATTTGACATTGAGCAGATTTTGGTGAAACATGGACATTGGATGTTGTTTCTATCGGGAGAACATTTGGCTCAAGTTTCAAAGTCTTCCAGGAGGTGCAGAGCTATAATCTTATGACCTTTGACTCTGAAAATTAAGTATGACCTTGACCTTGAGCAAGCAAGGTATGGAAAATAATTGTGAAAAGTTATATCAAAATCAGTCTATGCATGTAGAAGTTACATCAAGCAAAAATATACCAAATCATAAACCCTTCATTATCATTTTGAACTCTACTGCACCCAGTGGGTGCTGTACATGACACATCCTTATACATGTAATATAGACAACAACTGTAATATGATATTAATACAGGTTTTGAGCCATAAGTGTGATCTTGACATTCAAGGTCACTCCCCAAGTGTGATGCAAGACACACCTTGAGGAATGAGCAACAATTAAATGAAGTTATTTCAAAATTACAAACCGGACAGAAAGTACTGGTATATAAACAATAATGTGTTAAGCCCTTAGTGTGATCTTCAACGTAACTATATGGGTGTGGTGCATGACACATCTTTGGGGGTATGGGCAATACTTGTATGAAGTTATTTCAAAGTAACAGACCGGACACGAAGTATTGGTATATAACCCTATATTACAGGGGTTGAGCCCAAAGTGTGACCTTAACCTTCAAAATTGCTCCCTTAGTTTGGTGCGTGACACCCCTTTGTTCCATTGGCAATAACTGTGTGAATATATTTGAAAATATAGATATAAAAGTTACAGCCTGTACACGAAGTTCAGGCAGACGGACTGACGGAACAGAGCAAACTTATAGGTCGCAACGATCTTTGGTCGGTTTTGGACTTATAACCTACAATTTACAAAATTATCTTTAAAATGACAAAACATGTGTTCTTCCATGGGAACCATAATCTTTTCCAAAAAGACTATTAATACCACCATTTTTACTGCAATGGACAAGGAGAAAAATGCGTATAAACTACAAAATCATCACTATCCCTTTTCAAGTCAACCTTATGTAGACTATGTGATTAGGAATTAACACAAAGGTTGTAATTTGGTGTACCTTTGCAGTATGTTTTATCTTCAACCGGTACAAAATAACCTTCATTGCAGTCGCTACACGTATATGGCTTTATACATGTGCCACCACTGTTAGTTACAACGGTGCCGTCTTTGTGAGTAACATGCCCTTCTACCAAATTGCAAGAGTTTGCTATCGCACCTCCTCCACATATAGCTGAGTAACAAAAAATATGTTAAATAACTATGTCGGTTAAACTAAAAATAAAATCTATTGCTCTGATACGATAATGAAATGTACATATTTTATAGGTTTACTATTGAACGGCAGTCGAGTCGTTACAAAACATGTAGATGCCAGAAACAACCATGCCGACCTCGGAAAGGGCAACTAAGCTGTTTTGAGTTGATAAACAAGATAAGACTTATCCCACAGCGCCTTTTTAGATATATCACAATATTTTATATTCTTCCGAAACCTAAAACTTATTTCTGCATAAATTTTAACATTTCACCCACAAATGTTTAATGAAATACATTGCCTAAATATGGGTTAGATGTCGTCTTTGTTGACGTCACTAGAGTTTGAGACTTGCACCATGTTCTGCTTATGAAAATCTTTAAAAACAGGTAAAAGATGGATAAATAGTAAAGTTATATTCTGATATCAAGATATGATCTAGGCTCTATATGCCTTTTGCAGTTTTTTTGGGTTATTATCCGAATAGTAGTCTCCTATGGACTAACGGAACACACATTAAAATGATTTGGTTCTGTGGTGATACTGTTTGAGACAATTTTGAAATTTTGTGGTCTATGAAGACATCTGTGATGTGTTGGTGATTATTGACAGAAAATACAGAATTTTATTATTAGGTCTACATATTATCTATTTTTAATAAAAGTATAGTTGTACAGATTTTGTCTGTTTGTATGATTTGACGACTTTAATCGTATTATCTCGGATGTACATTGTACAACTTAAACTTGAATATTCAAAGGAAAATTAATTTAATTTAGATCTTATTTCTCACTCCCTTAGCAGTCATTTGAAAATGATTTATCAAATAAACACCAACTTATACTCAAGAGGCAGAGCGTACAGGTGTTAAAACGATGATGACGCAATACTGTGTACATGTACATAAACTGTTGACAACCGCAATTTGAAGCAACGTATTTAAATAAAAGTATGTGAATATAATTTCTTATGAGTAATATAGGACACAAATCAATGGGTAAATTATTTAATAATAGGTTAGGTCGTAATGTCATATTTTAATACATGAGATAGTTTCAAAAAGTTTTCTGGGCTTTTATAATTCCGTTGAAAATGTACAGAAACCAAAACCCGAAAGTACATACATTTGTAACACTAGTACATATAAACATTAGTCGTAAAAATATTCCGGAAGAGTAAAAATGAGAATTCCAGAAGAATGAAGGTAAGAATTCCAAAAAAACTAAAGTCGCGTTCAGTCTCTGCTATTGCCACATTGTACCATCGAAATTTCTACTTGTCTGACATTTTAATGAGACTTGTCTTTAGTACAATTATCAATTTTCCCTCATACAATTTCATTTACAATACAGGAAGAATATAAGATATTTACCATATTCTGGCATTTTCCCATAAATGAACGTAGATATGAAGTTATCATCTCCCGGTGTAAGATTTACATAAAATATTTGTAACGAAATATATGCTATATACTCACGAATATCACAGGAAGATCCAGCATAACCTGAACAACATCTGTAATTGGTAACATGTCTGGAAATGAAACATCATACGCATTTTTTACTTCTGCACAATGCCATTGTGTTTGTAACAGAAACATTCGTGTACGCTGCATATATCAACAGTGTTACCAGATACTAAGGTTCACACTATTTATTTCACATGTTTGTAGTAGTTAAGAGTAGCTTCACATGCAAGGTTATTATCTCTTTTTATTATATTTAAAGGCATATACAAACGTATAGTGTAGTATTTCAAACTTTCCTAAACGTAATAAACAAGCACAAACATTTGAAGATTATGGCATATGATAAATTAAATTCGGTTAATTTACGTGTAACTTTGACTTAAAATTACTGAAATATCCTATGAGAAATGCAAACATGTTCGTCTAATGATTAACCAACTACATCTTACCTGAAGTAAAACATTAATGGATTTGTGTGTTTAAGGACAGTTCAATGTCGATGATGGAAGAAATATTTTCATGCAAAAGCGACAAGAAAATACTGTAGAAGCAGAAGATATCCTTTGTTGTAAAAGGAATATATCCAATTTAATAAGGCCAGCGACTAACTTCATGTTTAAAGATGAAATCAAAATCAAAATCTCTTACACGTATTCACATCAATACCTCTACAGAGCGTAATGAATAAAGAGACAGTGCAATGCTTTCTTTCGGCATTTCCAGCGACTATTTACCTTTCGTTTATTTAAATAGCACTTATGTTGCCCTCTCGGTAAAATCCTAACGCGATATCTAACCGAAATCAACAATTATTCTCTATTAAGATCTGATTAGTAATTTTTATACGTTATTGGCAAATACATGTAAGTGTTTCTTTCTTTTTACTTTTAACCGGGTTGAAAACATTATTGAGGCAGAACGTTGAAAGTACACGCTTTTTATGTTGGTCACCTCAAAGTAGAATGCCCCATTAAAGTGTTAATACATTAACATCCAAATTATTCAATTGAGTGATTCAATCCAAAGGTCTAAAAAAGATTACTCCAAACTTTACTTAAGTCAATTCAAATGCATACAGAGACAAGAAGATACAAACAGAAGCAAACATAGACATTGTAACTGAGCGCATATGTTGTAGAGTAGAAGTAAACGTATACAATATCGTAAATACTTCGTTTGTTTTACATTTGCAATTTCCATTCTCCGGTTCCCTGAACCTGTGACACTCCTGGACTTTCATACTTTCCTTGTGTCCAAGCGAAATAATTCTAACAATCTAAAACAGTACTTATTTCATCTAGTAAACCTTTGCACGCTATCTTTAACATCTAATTACAGCACTGGTCACCATTTGGTCATTTTTGAATTGTCTTTGTTTACCTGTTCGCAGTTTTGTATTCTTGTGCAAATATAATGATTGACTGTAATTTATACATTTTCCAGGTAAATATGACATTAATGTATAAAATACTTTAGGCCCGTATTCTAAGTCAGAACTCAAACTCATACTCCGCTTGAACTCACTGGAGGAATGCTCAAGGAAAGCTCGAGGAACACTCAATTGAGTCAATTATAGAATCGGTATTCATATTCGCCACTCAACCTTGACTTTATGGAGTATACTCGAAGTTGACTTACTACATGCATT
>JAUMHA010395195.1:0-11581 GCA_032359765.1 Saxidomus gigantea
CCCCCCCCCCCCCCCCCCCCCCCCCCCCCCCCCCCCCCCCCCCCCCCCCCCCCCCCCCCCCCCCCCCCCCCCAAGACATATGAGCACCATCTACAAAGATTCATAGCCGTACCACTTACCTTAATGGTACTAGTATTTATGAACAAACCTTGTAGGATACAGTCGCGGACAGCCTTGGCTTCGTAATGAAGTCCAGCGCTTTTGACCCTTTTAAACTTGTACCCTTCAGATTTTAATGGAAATTCTTTTATACCAGATGTACCAGTCATTCTTGTTGGACACGAGAAAGGAGATGCAACCTGTAAAATTATTAGAAACATTGCATCAATAAGTTTTTCCTGGTAAAGAAATTTTACAACAACCATTGTGATCTGTACATGGAAATAAATTATATCAAACATTTATAACTTAAATGATTCAAGTTTATAGTATATCCGTGTCTGCATAGTGCCCAATTACTCAACTGGTTGTTTAATTTGTTAAGTGTACATTATTTTGATAAAACTATCAGTATATAAAACGCAGGTACGGTAACTGTAGTTTCGTGGTCTTGAATGGTGAAAAACTCTTACCTCTATCATGCCTTTAGTACCACAGATCACTGCTCCATTGTTATTATGCACAGAACAATGATATGTCAAATTAGCAACAGCGCCATTCTTGTATTTCAGTATTATACATGCATTTTCGTCGGCACCTAGAATGTGCAAGAACAAGTACTTCGACTATTGTGTGAAATGTAAATGTTCGTCACAGTTCCAGCACAGTACCAGACATTACTTTATGCAAATTAGTAATACAGACGTGATGCCTGATTTTTCATTGGGCCTATTTGAAACTACATGAGCTCACTTTTCACCAATCAGATGGCGGATATTTTGCACTGGTTTGATAGGAAAGGGTCAGATTCAATAAAGTCATGCAACTTAGTACAAGTATGTTTGGTAAGTAGCCTTACGTCATTAAGTTTTGAATTTTCGCATATTACTGAACTACAGAAATAACTTATTTGCAAGGGTACTCGAAAGTTGATACAGACACCTATTATAAAAAACAAGTAATTGATAGTACACAAATGTATATGATTAAGTGTTAAATACGTCTAATTTCTACATCCTTGAATGTCTACTGTTCATGTTATTCTGATTAACTTCCTTTCGAATACAAAATTTTCATTTAATTACTTTGTACATTTTTCATGACAATCGCCATTTATATTTTACAAGGTCTATTTACAAAATTAATAAAACAAGACGTATGAGATCAATCGTGGTACAAATTACGCAGGGTATATACTTGAATACCTCCTTCCATTAAATTTCCTACGACCGATATTGATTCTGGCATCTCGTTGAAAACCAAACAAGCAAACTGGACCACATAAATTCCTATATCAAGTGCCCCACCGCCTCCTAGCTTAACATCTGTAATTCTTTGTGAGTGGGTCATGGGAAAACACAAACTAGCCTGTACTAGCTTTATGTCTCCCAATGCTCCAGATGCTATCTCCTTTCTTATTTCATCATAAACAGGAAAAAACCGACTCCACATTGCCTGAAGAAAAAAGTCAATGAAACTTACCATAGCCTTAATATTTCATTTAAACGTGACATTTCAATTTAGCTAAGAGCGTTTAAACTTTATTAAAAGTTTTTGATAAAAAATTTTGAAAAATTGGGGTCTACTGAAACATGCCTTTGTCAATATTGCCAATATGTGCTCAATATAATTCTAACTTAAATGTTGTCATATTTTGACGATTCACTAACACTTTATACATCCACAGGTACTGGTGTTATTTTTATCTCCCGTATTACTTTTTATTATTAGGGAAAATCAGCCAATGAATTATCGAGATCCATTGACCACTACAACAACAAATCTATAGAAACAAAGACAAAATCTAAACAGAATCTGTAGCTGTGATTAAAGTTATCATTTTTCGTATGTTGCCTACTCAGAGTGATTCAGTGCTCGTACACATATAACCTGATTGTCTGAGCATTGTATGAAACGATCAAGATTGACCCAATTAATGACGTAAACGTGAGTCAAGCGTAAATGTTTTACCCGTTTTACCTAAAGAAAGTCTATAACTTGAATAACATTGTCAACTGTCTTACCTCAACAAATAGAAGATTTTTAGACTTGGCAAAGTCAAGGACCTCCTTTGCTTGCTTGTAGTTCATAGCCATGGGTTTTTCACACAGGACATGTTTCCCTGCCTCTAACATTTTTAGTGAGAGCTCGGCATGTGATGTGTTTAAGGTACCAATGTATACCACCTCTGAAAAATATTTAGTGACTGTTACTATAACATGAACTGTTTTAAAATTATACATTGTATGCATAAGCTGTGGGTTAAGACTTGAGTCCATTACATAAACAGTTGAACAAATTGCAGTTTAGGTTTCATGACTGATGTCATACAAATATGAATGTGGTTGTTTGTGATGACAATTCAAGTTTAAAACTGAGGGGTTTGTGCGGAGTACTTACAGGTGTAAAGCAGTTGAATGCGTAAAGGGTAATCGGAGGGGGTTGGTTGAAGATGTCTTAAGTGCTGGATGAAGGAAAACAGTGAGTAGGTCAGGGGAATAAGAATGGCCGTCGGTTAGGAAGAGACGGAAAGTAGGTGTAGAGGAAGAAAGATAAAGAAAATAATTGTTAAGTGGAGAACCTTGACTAAACAAGGTGTAAGAGAAGACGGCATGTGGATAGAGGCAAGTTTATAAATGAAAAGGAAGAGAGGTTTTGTGTGTAAAGAAGGGTGTTAGTTGTTGGCTGGGTGTAATAAGGTAATAAGGCTGAATTTGGAGAAGGCAAAATTGTTACGCAGAGAAATGTTTCAGAATGTGTTCACATATAAATGTTATGCAAAACAAATGACTCCTCGGGCATGGCCAAAGCATACAATGTAATTTATTTAAGTTTGTGAAAAAAGTTCATAGTTTCATACCCACGTCTTTATCACCAGCGACGTCATCGTAGGATCCATAGGCCTTTTTGAACTTAAATCTCTCTACAAACTGCTCAGCGCGTGACAGGTCCTTAGATGCCACTGCAACAAACTGCAAAATGATAATTTAACTGTTTGACAATCCTTTCATCATTAATATTCATAGAACTACTTAAACATTCGTTGATGTTTAAAAATGCTCATTGTGATGAAGTTAAGTTTTGATATAATAAATAGAGAATTTTATAATTTTAGTTTTGCACAACTTTTCAGGACATATCCCCTTAAAAAAACTTTTACGCTATTGTGTACTACGAAAAATATATTCGATTATTTAAAAGAACATTTGTACCGTTTTCCGTCACGGCCATTGTCTAAGATTCATTGAAAATAGCAGGAATTTATGACGGCGATACATGCTGTTGTAACAGCGATACCCGATGCTTTTCCATTGTCTTTGCACATCGACATTTAGCATATCGTTTTCGCTACTTCGCACATGAAGCGATTGCCTTAAAAGAACACGGTACATTACAGTATCTGATTTTACCTTTGACAACATGTGCACATTCGTTCCTTCACGTATATGAACCTATCTACCTACCTGCAATAGGCACACAGAAAAAAATATTCCATTTTATTTAATGTACAAATCGTCCGATGTCCTATTTGTTCACAGATCACTGAATCATTACCTTATGGTCAGCGGCAGGCAGATTCTCCTGTATTGCTTTGAAGAAATCAAATGATATTTTCCCTGGTCCAAGACACGCCCACCTAGTCGCCATTGTAAAATGTTATTGACACTACGTAAACAAATAGGACGCACATGTGTTGCATGCACTGCAAATACATTGGGGGAGAATAAAGGCATACGATACATTGTACATGTTTTTGAAATGGATTCGTTACACACTGTATCTTTGAAATTGATGTTCTAGCGACGCCGCAATTGTACAGGATCCAAATTTCTTAATTCCACCAAACTTAACCATCTAAATATATTACCCTAGTAGTTACTTCTTGCAATATTCCCAATTCCACCCCTCGTATACAGTTTAAGCACAGATCAATTCTACACTTAGTGAAGAAAGAAACGCAATCGAGGTGAATATATTTACTTGTTTACGTCTTTATATTTTATTGCATTTTTAAAAGCATACAAAGAGTAAGACTAGCACGTATGAACATTTTAAAGTAAATTCGGGAAACTGTATGTGCACAAGGGTAATGCAGATAACATTTTTGCTGTGTACATGTATCAACAAACATGTCAAGTACAGTTATAGATGTCCTTGCATCAAAGTTTTTTACATTCTTTTTACGGTAACATGACACATCTGTGATACATCGATAAACGATACAAAAGCTTCCTGCAAAATTTCAATAAATGGCATAATAGAGGTAAAGCGCCGAGAGAAAAAGTTTTTTCAGTCACGCAATCGATCGATCAATCGATCAATCAATCAATCAATCAATCAATCAATCAATCAATCAATCAATCAATCAATCAATCAATCAATCAATCAATCAACCAATCAATCAATCAATCATAACCACTTGAACAGTAGCAACCAGAAACCTAGAAACCACCAAATATTAAGTTTTGGAAAATTAGTACCCTTACGATAACTCGTAGAGTACAACAACAGCGTGACATAGAAGTAATGTAGAAATCGAAGATGTAAAAATCTTCTGGTCACTGAATACATACGAAATCAGCGCCCATGTGGCCATTTTAGAATTCGCACTTTTGATACAACATTATTCCTTACCACGAAACGAAGATTGAAAGCACTTACTAGCTGAAATAATTTTGATTTTTTCAATGAAATGGGTTGTACAACTGATATCAATACTCCGGATGACTGCTCCCTGGAGTTCTGCAGTGTCCTCGTACGAAAGACCGGTACATGGTCGGAGGCAGGGCTCGAAACCATGACTAACAGTCAATGAGAGGTTACAGTGTTTTCTAGTAAGCAACTCTAGGTTCGGACCAGCGAAAGAATACTATACAATCCAACAAAGATTTATGAGCGATCAAACTCTTGTAAATGTATCGACTTGTTTCACAGGTCCAGAGATATGTTTTACACTAAATTCATGCCGTGAGAAATATTTTGTTCACCTTCCAGGTCAATAGATGTGGCAGTTTCTTATGTTTTATGTCATCGATCATGTCCTAGCATGGTGAAGTGTCCGTAGGCAAGACACGATAATTCATGTTGTCTTGAGTGCTAATACATGTAAGAAAGAACTTGTTTCGAAATCGAAGAAAAATAAATTACAATACAATTTAGTGGACTAGTTATAGATCACAGATGCCATCTGAATGCTGTTAGTGTATCAACAGTATAAAGTATAAAGGGAGAGTACTTTAAAATCTTTCAAAACACAATTATCGATGCGTTTAAAGTTTATAAGATAGAACACTCTATTTATAGACAAAAGGAAGTAAATAAAGCAGACTTTGTTTAACAGGAAAGGTAGCTGCTTGATTCAGTTTCAAGACTAACCACTAGTATAAATGCAATGGAAAATGATAGATTATCGCCGATAAATTTTTTCAATAGGAATTACTTACCCGTGCTTACTTCGTGAAACGTTGGACTTGTTTTAATGATTGACAATAGACAAAATATTTTAACACTGAATTCATAGATCAGCAATCATGGCTGTTTCCGGTCGTAAAGGTTCCGGTTTCCATGGATCATTATCTCGTGGCTCACAAGAAGACTTCGACCACCGCTGTGATCCATGCTTGACCATTGGTCAGCAAATAGAAACCCATGGTTATTGTGTGGAGTGCCAGGAGTATCTATGTAAGAATTGCTTTTCTTATCACCAGAGAACTAAAGCTTCGAAGGACCACCAACTTCTTGACAAGGCTAACATGGACAAACATTCCCCTCCTATCTGTAAAGTGGATTTCTGTACTGAAAAGTGTGCCGAACATAAAAATGAAGTGATAAAGTACTTTTGTCCAAAGCATGAAGTCCTCGGCTGTAACAACTGCATAATTCTACACCACCGATCATGTGACATTGATTATATTCCCGACAAGTGTGCCGATATTGGGGACAGTGATGAATACAGACAGGTCATGAGAGATCTTGAACAGAAAGTGAAAGAGGCGGATGATATTATGAAGCTAACTACTGACAGGGACAAAGAGATAGATTCTTGTCATGATAGCCTGATCAATGAAATAGTCAAGTTCCGAAAAGAAATAAATGATCGTCTAGACGAACTACAGAAGAAGATTCAAGCAGATGCCGACAGGAAGAAGTCAACAGATAAACAAATTGTCCAGAATATTCTTCAAGCATGCGCTGGTGTTACTGCAGATATAAACCAGCTTCAGTCGCGCCTGCAAGATAACAAAACTTCGAAACAGAACGGACAGCTTTACATCAACATGAAGAAAGCCAAATTGAAACTAAAGTGAGGCGAAGTTAAAAGTGCCGTACAATCTTTAGAAAGGACAAACATTCAGTACAAAGTTGAACGTAACCAAGATATGGTTGCCATGATACCGAAGGCAGGCATGTTAGGAGAGCTTAAGCTGTGTACGTGTCTTACCCTTCCCCGGAAGAAGGAAACATTTGAGAACATAACACACAAAGGTAATATAAACGTTAAAACAAAATAAGACCAGAACAAATGTAATATCATAGGATGTGAGGTATTGTCCTCAAACAAACTGGTGCTGGCTGATTATGGCAACAATAAACTGAAAGTTATAAACACAGAAAGAAAAACCGTTGAAGAAGAAAAGCCACTTGACTCATCACCATTTGACATTGCCGTATTACCTCAAGACCAGATCTCTGTAACAATGCCATATAACAGTGAGGTGCTTATAATGTCAACAGCTGGCAAACTGTCAACTGTTCGCAAGTTTCCAGTACAAAGGAGATGTCAAAGTATATGCTATAATCATGGTCGTCTCTATGTTGTTTGCCAAGGCCCCTCATATGTGATTTTATTTGATACTCTAGGAAATGTGCAAGAAAAAATTTCCCTAAAAGATAAAGTAGTTAGATATCCATACAATATTGTGTACAACGAGAAGTCCAGACTTATCTATCTCAGTACCGGTGAAAGTGTAAATGATGCTGTTGTCGCTATTACATTACAAGGAGACATATCAGCGGTATACACGCACAGGGACTTGAAAGGACCAGAGGGAATGTTCATGTTAGATGATGGATCACTACTGGTGAGTTGCTACAACTCTGGAACCATTCATCATATCTCAGAGGACTTGAAGCAAGGTCAGACAAAGTATGCAGATATAAAGTTCCCACAATCCATATGCTTCAGTCATAATGAAAATAAGATCTACATTGGCTGTCATAGGGAGAATGAAGTGAAAGTTCTCAGTCTGAAGTAAAATTGCTACCCTGTATAGCATTCAAATGGCCCATTTCGTAAAAAATGGCAGCTAAAAAATTAATTCCTAAAATACATAAACCCTACCAAAATGTACCATTCATAGATGCTGCTAGCAACAGGTGGAACTGGATGAACTACTAGACCATACCATGAACACTGTTTATCATTGTACAAACATCCACATTTTAATGAAGCATGTAAATGTTTTCTTCGACATCTTGTTACATTTCGAATGACTACTTTATATTCGTACATTGTATTTAACTTCAAAGTTACGATACAATTCTACGAAGAAAGTGAACAGTGATCTTACTGACTCCTCAAAAATGTAATTTTTGTGAAGTTTTTCTAACCCATAACAAAATTATCATTATACTTATTTCAGCTATAAAATTGTATAAAGTGGAAGAGTACGAGTTATTCCTATAGTAAATGAAGTAATTTTAAAGTTAAAAGATTGGACTGTTTGTCAAAAAAAGATCAGAATAGTTTTAATACTTTACCTAGTCCATAACATCATACTGGGATTTTTGAAATATGTTTTGTTTCTGCACTGGGTTAGTTAAAGAATGATATGATTATTTGTCTGGTGATTGTGAATACAAAATGTATTATCATTATTTAATGTGACTAAGAATTGTGATACGTACATTGTATTTGTAATAGGCTTGTTGAATTACCATCTTTAAACAAAAGATTATCATGACTATCTGTATTGATAGTGTCATCATCATCATCATCATCATCATCATCATCATTATCATCATCACTACCATCACCACCATCACACCATCAGTATCAGTAGCATCATCATCAGCAGCAGCATCATCAACAACAACAACAAAATGTTGATCATCATCATCAGTATGGTATTAACTGGTGTATTTTATGTTCTTAAGCGAACCTTAAAAATGTATAAATGTATCAGACTAAAGAGTAAGGATATGTGCATGGTTACTTGAAATTATTTCATCATTTGTTTTGCGCGGAGTTTTGTATCATGTAGTAATATATCTATTGAGCACAAATTTTGAAATTTTTTCCGATCTTCTTTTGTTATCGCATAACTATGTGATTATGATATGATTAAAAGTGTCAATAATAAACCTTGTATTCTGAAATGTTACGCCTTAATCGTCTTTCAAAATGTGGTTATAAAAGAAATCTCAGGCTAGATCTCTTAAAATTGATCTATCTGATTGGCTGAAATTGAGATCAGTTTTAAAGACGCTCAGCTACATTGAGCATGGTAGTATTTTCATAATTTGGTATACTGTGATGTGCGTGTACTGCATTATCAGAGAGCGATCACAGATTTTGTTCCTGTTCAATCTTACATGAGTTTTGCAAAAGCCCAGGATTGTAGATGGTCTCATTGAAAAGTCCCATAATTGATATTCAACTGTTGCGGTAGACTACCACTCTTCTGCTTGCGTATAATTTCAACAGAATTGCAAATATTTCATGTTATTTGTTTTTTGGAGTGGTATATGGTGTCATCGACTTCACATACCCATGTCTGTATCACAGGCGACTTCATCATAGGAGCCATATGCTTTTTTGAACTTTAATCTTTCTGCAAACTGCTCAGCTCGTGACAGATCCTTAGAGGCCGCCACTGCAACAAACTGCAAAATGACAAAATGAAATTGTGCGAAAATCCTTTCATAATTACAGTTCGTACATTATAGAACTATCCAAATTTATTTGATGTTTAGAAATGCTAATTGTTATGAATTGCAGTTTGGCGCATATAGAGAATGTTGTTATTTTAGTTCTGCACAACTTTGTAAGGGCATCTCTTACAATAAGAAATCAATATTCGATTACTATAAACGAACATTTTTCCGTTTTCTGTCACGGCTATTGTCTTGAATTAATTCGGAATATCAGGAAGTTAAAACGGCGATACACGAAGTTACAGCAGCGATACACGATGTTTTTTTTCCATTGTTTATTTCGCACATCGTCATCATGAGGCGTGGCCTGAAAAGAACCCCGTACATTACAGCCTTTGGTTTTACCTTTGACAAAATGTGCACATTCTATAAAGTCAATTACTGCTACACATAAAAAGTATGTGTGTACCTATGTACAGGTCTACCTGCATTATACACACAGAAGAAAATATTCCATTTTATATAATGAACAAATCGTTTGATGTCCTACTTTTTCACAAATCACTGAATCATTACCTCATGGTCAGCTGCAGGCAAATGTTCCTGTATTGCTTTGAAAATATCAAATGATATGTTCCCTGGTCCAAGACACGCCCACCTAGTTGCCATTGTTAACATGTTATTGACACTACGTTCAAATATAGGACGCACAGGTTTAGTACGCACTGCAAATAAATTAGGGGAGAATAAGGGCATAAGATACATTGTATTTGAAATGGATTCGTTACACAATGTATTTTTGAATTTGATATTCTGCCGACGCTAAAATTGTACAGGATCGAACTATCTTAATTCTATCAAACTTAACCATCTAAAAATATTACCCTAGTAGTTACTTCTTGCAATATTCCCAATTTCCCCCCACCCGTATACAGTTTACGTACAGATCAATTTTACTCTTAGTGAAGAAAGAAACGCAATCGAGGTGAATAGTGCTGAACTACTTGTTTACGTCTTTATATTTTATTGCATTTTTAAAAGCAAACAAAAAGTAAGACTAGCACGTATAAACAATTTTAGTTAAATTCGGTAAACTGTGTGTTGCAAAGAGTACAGCTATGATTCAAAATGCAGATATCATTTCTGGTGTACATGTATCAACAAAAATGTCAAATATCAAAGTTTTTTTACATTCTTTTTACGGTAACATGACACATCTGTGGTACATCAATATTTCAACAAATGGCATGATAGAGGAAAAGCGCCGAGAGAAAAAGGCTTTTCCTCTTAGTCACGCAATCAATCAATCAATCAATCAATCAATCAATCAATCAATCAATCAATCAATCAATCAATCAATCAATCAATCAATCACTTCAACAGTAGCAACCAGAAACCTAGAAACCACCAAATTTTAAGTTTTGGAAGATTACAATCATTACGAAAACTCATAGAGTTCAAAAATAGGGTGACGGAGAAGTAACGAAGAAATTAACGATGTAAAAAATCTTCTGGTCAAAACAACATACGAAATAAGCGCCCATGGGGCCATTTTAGAATTCGCACTTTTGATACAACATTACCTTCCTTACCACGAAACGAAGATTGAAAGCACTTACTAGCTTAAATAATTTTAATTTATTCAATGAAATGGGTTGTACAACTGATATTATTACTCCGGATGACTGCTCCCTGGAGTTCTGCAGTGTCCTCGTACGAAAAACCGGTACATGGTCGGTAGCAATGCTCGAAACCATGACCACCAGTCAATAATGAGAGGTTACAGTGATTTCTAGTCGGCAACTCTAGGTTCGGACCAGCGACATTATGCAATAACAAGGATACAATATATACACTGTACTGCAGTCAAAAAAAGATTTATGAGCGATCACACTTTTTTAGATGTATCGACTTGTTTCACAGGTCCAGATATATCTTTACATTAAATTCATGACGTGAGAATATTTCGTTCACCTTCCAGTTCAACAGATGTTGCAGGTTTTTGTTGAAAAAAATATTATGTTTATCATGGATCATGTCCAAGCTGGTTCGGTTTCCATGGTGAAGTGTCCGTAGCCAAGACACGATAATTCACGTTATGTACGATTCCTTCTAGCGCGAGTCTTGAGTGCTAATACATATATGAAAGAACTTGTTTCGAAATCGAAGAAAAATAAATTACAATACAATTATAAAGTGGAATACTTATAGATCACAGCTGCCATCTGCCTGCTGTTAGTGTATGGACAGTATAAAGGGAGAGTACTTTGAAATGTTTCAAAACGTTTAAGGTTTATAAGTTAGAACGCTCTATTTATAGACATTTTCTTAAAAAGGAAGTAAATAAAGCAGACTTTGTTTAACAGGACTACAAGTTTGATTAAAGTAGCTGATTTATTCTGTTTCAACAGTTAAAGCAAGATGTTACAGAAGGGACTGACTAACCTCTAGTATAAATTCGATGGAAAGTGATAGATTATCGCCGATATATATTTTTTTCAATAGGAATTACTTACCCGCGCTTACTTCGTGAAACGTTTAGACTTGTTTTAATGAGTGCAATAGACAAAATATTTTAACACGGTAGTCGTAGATCAGCAATCAT
>JAUMHA010395206.1:0-23764 GCA_032359765.1 Saxidomus gigantea
ATTTACGACACTGGTAAACTGCTTAACAGAGTTCTGAAATATCCAACACAATTTGCTGAGCTTCAGGATGATGGAGTTCTTCGAAGCACGAAGTGAGTTTGAGCCTGATGTTAAATGCTTCTCACTAAGTATATGAAATGTTACCCTATAGCATTTCTAAAGAAATGTTGAAAGATGACTGCAAAGAGTATAACTATCTCTAACGTTTTCATAAAAAAAATATTTTGTTTACATTATCATAAAGGCATTTCTGTAGCCTCAATTTAATTTCATCTTTTGGCTTTGGCTTTTATCTAAGATTTTGATTTTTTCATTAGTATATATATATATAATATTGAAGTTTTTTACGTGTACTCATTTTGTTCAATCAGATTCAAAGTTTAAGTAACGGACATCAGAATTACAACTGAACAGGCTTCGTCATCAAAGTTGTTTGCAATCGTTTTCATTGTCCGATTTAATGTGCTCATAGATAAATAGAGAATATTAGGCTACTGTCTTTGATAACAGGTGATATCAGGTGAGGTAGATGCGGCCGGAAAAGGCAAGGCTCTACCGAGCCTTTTCTGACCGTATCTGCCGAACCTGATATCACTTGTTGTCAAAAGACAGTTGACTAATATTCTCTTGATCATGAAACATCTTTATACAATATTTATAACGTTTTTAGGGGCCTAAAATAGAATAAATACGGTAAAGAAACCGATTTCAAATTATTACATGTGCATCGAAAAATAGTTCTAAATTTCAAAGGACAAACAATATGATATTAATTTGCAAACACAATATTTTGCAAAGACACACACACAAGAATTTCCAAGTAATTTTCAAAACGGCGGCGTGGGTACAATAACAACAACAACACTGGGGTATTCTTATTGTAAACAAACGAGGAACTTGCTAATGAGAGCTGGTTAGTGAGTAGTGAGCGGTTTAAATGGCAGTTTTCCACTTTTGATAGGTAGATTATAGGTTTCAGGCCGTATCAAACAAATATTAAGAATTTACTGTTAAAACGAAAATCAACTTTTTCTCAAAGTTTGCCTCTAAATTGCAGTAGATGGACAGAAAATGATCTAACTAAGAAATTGAATACCCACAACAATATGTTTGTTTCAAAAATAAAATTTCTACAGACAGTTTTCGATTTTATGATGCCTTGCTGTTTGCTTATAATCTATAAATTTATTGATTTAGGCAGTATTCTTATGCAAGAAATACATCGTAAACCATAATTTGTAAAAGAGAAAAGAACAAATGATAGGACAAATGAAATATTTTATTAGTTTCTCTCTGTATTTGCACTTGAGAAGCCCCTAAGTCAAACCAGATTTTTGAACTTAAAGTAGTCCGGCATGTGGGCGTGGTTAAAAAGTGTTATCATGTCACTGACGTGATAACATTTTGAAATATCGCACAGGTGTTATCAGGCAGATTTAATGCTAGTTGCATGATAAAGATTTTTAAAATACGAGCACATAACATAACATAATATTTTTGTCGCAAACAATTTTGGTATCATACGTCAGACTGGATAAAAACGACACTGACAAGAAGCGCAATACATTTACGTTAGATAAGTTTTATCCTTTGTATTTGCATTCCATAACCTTATCAAATGCACAACTAACCAAATTCTGTTCGATGGTCAATTAAGAAGTCACTTATTTATTACACAGATACGTTAATTTGACCGACAACGAAGGTGCAAGAACACGAAGCGCTATTCCAAATATACACGGGATAGTCAAGTTTGAAATTAATAGAGTGTTTACAGACGACAGACAGGAAAGTATCAATTTACTACAATATTCTTTGTATAGCAAAACTGTCAAATGCCGTTTACAGCAAGCACTGATTATAATTAGTTGCATTTGTCATGTATTGTCAATCTAAAATATCCTAAAACTTAATATCATAACTATTATTAAACGACTTCGAATATAAAAGAAAATGTGCCCATGTCTTATAAGTTTCACACATATTTAACAGGTCCCTGCATCAAACTGGATACCTCGTGACCTTACAGAACAGTATGATATAAGAGAGCTGCTGAGTGATGGGAGTCATGTAAGGCTCTGGGTTCGTGCCACTGACATCATGAACCACACTCTTGCGGACTACACGGAAGTGCATATTGACAACAGCCCACCAAGAGTAGCTGATGAAAAGCTTCAAGAAAACATTGTAAATGGCACATACACGCATACATCTAGGTACAAAATTAAAGATAAGTTTAATCAATTAACCATTACTACGATGTATTGTAATTGCAGACAAGATATTCTTTTCAACGTCATATTGACACGTTATATTTATTTCCTCAAATTCCTGGTATCGATGAACAGTACTATGTCTGCTTCAATATATTTTGTATTACGAGGATCTTACATGGCCTGCTGTGGAGGACTGGGTTGGTTGTCCCAACCAGAGGGAAAGCGAGAGGATAGGAGGAACCGAGTGAAGCGAGGTTCCGACTCCCCCCCGCTTTCCTGAGGGCCGGGACAACCCAGTCCTCCACAGTTGGCCATGCAAGATCCTTTGTCCTGCATAACGTATTTAATTTCATTGCAGTTTCTACGAGAAAACCGCTTAATACTATGTTGAACGGTAAATCAAAACTTCATGTTGATTAAATATAATTCCCTGCATGGAACACCTTTGTGTAGGAAATTTGGTAGGTTCACACGTGAATAAACCACTGTGCATGTACCTAGCGCAAAATACGTGCTTGATTGCATCCAAAACTGTACTTTATTTACGTGGTGAAACAAAAAAATATTAATTAAATCCTAAACAGAAATTTTCCTGACGCACATCCAGTTCATTTGATTAATGCGACCATACCATCCACATTGACTTAATTTACTGTTTTTGTTTTACAGTAACGTCACTTATCAAGAGAAACTGTGACATCATTTACAGCCATTTTTTTGTTTTGAAAAACGTATGAAGGCAGGTTTGTTCTTTGAAATGTGAATAGGTTCTATTACTATACATTCTTAAAATGTGAAGCTCTTTCTTGTGACACCATAAAAAGTACCATTTCTTCTCGCTTCAAAACTACATGGATTTCGTTACCAACAGTTTTCGTAACTTGAACCGTTATTGCGTCCCCTGAAAATTCGAACAAGTTCTAAAAATGAAATTCCTGTTACATTTACTTGAAAAATATAAAAGTTTGTGCTGTCTTACGAGACCGTAGTTTACATTTATGAAAAATATGACTATCTGTTACATATAAACCGCCGTGAAACGTATCTCGGAAATAAAATGTTCAAGGTACGAGTTGAATACACGAAAGTAGTTCGGATGCTGTCAAGTAAGCCCGCGATGTACTTTCCCTAGGGAGAGTATAGGCTGATTTTTTCCCTCCGCGTGCTGGGATCCGCAAGTACTTTCCTCGGGGGGTATGCAAGAATATTTTGGCGGACTCTCGTTTGTTCAAACTTTATTCCATAACTACCATTTTCAATATGATAAATGTTCATTTTTGCTATTTTTGGTTACATGTGATATATCCATATTTAAATGTAAATATGCAACAAATTGAATACAAAAAACAACAAATATCCGCGTTCCATCCTGTTTTATATTATTACATTTGTAACTTACAGTGTGCGAAGTGCCTAAAATTTGAAATCCAAAATTTTCAATAATATAGAATCTTGATATGCAAACACAAATACGCTGCACTTAATGTTAGTTTCCTAAACAATGTTCGGGGTTTTGCTCTCTATTTGACCATTTACCAAGCGTTAATGGAATGCCTGTATTTGTTCATATACCAAGTGTTGACTGAATGTTCCCTGAGGAAATATTCGTAGAATTATCTATAGATAGCATAAATAGTATGCTTGTGTTACATAATACAAAGTAGCTTGTGTTTATTTAATAAATACCATTATTCATTTGACCATAACAGCTACACAGAGTGCTTGATATTGAGCTCAGGAAAGTGATCTAAGTAAAATTAAAATAATTTTATTCTGCGAAAACTTTCAAAAACCTCTTTCTCTTATGGAATTGACAATTAAAATCACATACCCAGATATTTGTCTGTATTTCACTTTGTCAGTGTGTAAAACAGTAGTACATAGATTATAACAGCACAGAACGTTACATCTAACACAATCAGATGTTAAACTGATATACTACATACATTTTTATCAGTTTTACTCTAAACAGGATATAACCGTTCCTACTCAGAACAAACAAAAAGCAGAAACTGACCAAAAATATTAAAATGCTGTAGAACTTGAATCGATACTTTTCAACATTTGAGCTCTGAATTTACTATGCTACGACATGTAGGTATTTAGAAGCCTACCTTATAATAATGACAAACATGTACTACTTATTATTGACACATTTGTTCTACAGGATTACGTTTACAGCGTCTGACGGCGGGAGTGGTGTTCATCGGATCTCTTATAAATTGTTTGTTGGAAATAGTACCGATGAACAAGGCGCGGGAGCCATACCAGCTAACAGAAATAATGTAAGAAGAACTATAGGAAAGTCTCAATCAATTATTCACACTTAATGACAGATTTGAACAACTGTAATTATATTCTTATGTCTTGATATTCCTCCCAAGGTGCAATCTCAAAATGCAATATTAGCTTTACTGATATAGTGTTCCAACTGTTAATATTCTACTCTAAACTTATATTTTTTATTATGAAACGATGTCCTTTGAGACTCACGCCGGGTGGATTCAATCTCCAACAGAGAGATCTAGAGGGAGACATAATTAATAATGAAATGATTTGCCTAAAACCCTATTACCATGGTTCTGTTGGGAATCGAACTGTCAACAATACAATTCTGATGCCGCAAAACTACCTCTAAAATAAAGCGACCACACCCGAATTTCAAAACTTTCAAAACTTACAGTTTTCCCCTCAAATTTGATAAATTACAATAACCGTTTTTCAATATCACAACAAAATCAATCGAGGTTAAATACAGAAACTCAAGATCTCATTTGACACAGATAGCTGCATTATAATTTACATAAAAGAGAAAAACAGGCCCTTGCTTTGAACTATGTTAACGAAATGATTAAGAGGAAACAACACGCATCATCAGGTGCGTTTCAATTTATCCATAAATTATCATAAGAGTTCATGCGATGAGGAGCTATCACATTACCTCCGCAGGATACTGTCAGTGTTCTTACAATAGTATTTGCATTACTATAGCAAATGAGGGCCAATATGACCACATATATCATACATTGCTACCATTGGCTAGAATTCAAGGTCAACAATCGTATAACAGGAAGGGTCAATTTTGACCGAGGGGTCATCATTAAAATAATATCATTAAAGTCTTCTAAGCCATGCTACATTCCAGTAGGCAAAGCTATGGGTTGTGAATATGTTTATGGTTTCCCTATTTAAGCCTTTGTAAAATCAAGTGATCCCCAGAGCACGGTCCATTTTGACTATGGGGTATTATTTGAAAACCCTTAATAGAGGTCTACAAGGCAATGCTACATGTTAAATATCTAAGCTCTAGGTATTGTGGTTTCAGAGGAGAAAATTTTAAAGTTATGCCGATTTGTTTTGCATGAAATGTAATTCCTTGATAGAGCGTCATGCACAGAACATCACTGCAAAGCTGCATCAACATTACCCAGTTGTTTCAGAGGAGTTGTCGTTATCAGGGAATTGAGGACGGACGGACGACAATCGCAGGACGGTAAGTGGTACTAGTAGTTCATCCTGGCACTTTGTGTCAAGAGAGCTAATAAAAAAGGCATGCATTGCACACTTTATCCGAAAAGGCTATTTATGTTTTCCAGACGTGATACTTTCACTATAAGATATTCAAAGATCTTTATCTTACTATAGGCTTCAGATGCTTGTGGGAAATACCCGGAATGCCATTGTGTTCTTCACACGTGCTTTCTTATATCGCAAACGCTCGATATTGACAACTGCTGGTTTCTGGTGCCAAAGGAAGATCTGAATAAATCTGCTAGAATTGAAGTTACAGTATATAACCAAGCTCTTCTAACCCAAGTTTTTTCCAGAAATGTATGAACTTACACGTAATTATACCGGATACATAAATAATCGAATAGTTATAATCTAACACAAAGTGTAATGTGACACTAATGGTGTTATAATGAATGATCTGTACATACTCAACATTGAATAATTAGATAAAGCACGAGCAATACCTACTTAAAGTTTGATATCAGTCAAGAGTTAGCAACCTATGTATCGTCATTTGTATGTGGAAATACTGTAGTTACGACTGTGTTATGGTATAGGTTCAAGTAATCCGCAAAAATAAAAATAAAATTTCGTATTCTGTTTTTCAGATCAGTCGTCTAACATACTTGCGTGGTCTAGAGGAGTGTAAGTTTGCTATAGTCCGCTGGAATTATTTACATGATTAATAACCCCTCATATAATAAAAAGAATGAATGTTTCTACCCGAAATCATTTCTGTCAAGTTTTAACAAGTTTGGTATGGTAAGTGGGATATGTCCTACCACAGCACATATATGCACTTAAAATCAATTTGAAGCTGGTATAAAACCCTGTAGCACAGTTTCCTCATGCAGCAATGTTAATCTTCACAGATTCTGGTCCCACAAATATTCGAGTGGTGAAAAGTCTTGCTTCAGGCGTCCGTATTGAATGGGATTTACCAAAAACTGCATCTTGCTATGGTCGGGCTGACATTGAGGTGATATTGGTTAATGCGGATGGAAGCATCAGGGTTGTAAAAGTATACAATGAAGGAACATCGGTTGACCTGGTGGGACTTGAACCGGATCAAGATTACAAGGTTTCGTTAAAGCTTGGCTACAAGGGCACAGAATTAGCGGCATTGCCTTATACATTTAAAACTGGTAAGCCTTTTCGTTTACGAGCAATAGCATGTATACATACTAATCGTTCCTTGTCAAATTCAGCTTAATTAAGCAGTCTTGCGGATTAAAGTCATCTATAATGTCATAACCTATTCGTTGTTTATAACAATGATATTGTTAAATTTCTCGTTGGTAATTTTCAATGTTTGATTTTAATTTACAGCACCCAGGGAGAATTACCTTTCTGGTGGAGTCATCGCAGGAATTGTTATTGGTAAGTTATATAAGCAAAATACATACAAGTACAAATGTAATTACAACATGTACAGTTTAATATTATTTTAGAAAAAAAAAGATCCATATAGATGACGGTTTAATTTTGTGACAAAAACATTAGAACTGATTCTCAAATAACAAGAGTTAAACAGAATTCTCATTTATACTTTAGACACAAATATTCTTTCACACTGTTTTAAAAAGACCTGTTGTCAAGTAATATTGTCCTAGATGGTGTGAATGTGCACTTCCATATACAATGTACTGTTGTTTTTATATCATCTACTGTAGGTGTGCTGGTGATTATCGGTCTACTTATCGCAGTATTTGTGGTCCTGTTCAAACGCGGTCACATGGAACCCGTAAGACGGGGTATGACAGCTATGTCTGTGAAATATCGAAAAACTATGGCTGGATCAAGGGGTAGATCAAGAAACATTAACCATATTACTGGAGTTGTAAGTCTGTTAATGTGTATAATCATGACGGCGTTCAAGTAAATGCTTTTATATCAGCTAAGTTTACAGCATACCATACAAAGTCTTGATCAGGAGCGATTTGCTTGCATATCACAAAATGTGTATTAACTATTAAAGCAATGTTACACAGTAATTATAAAAATAAAGAAATGAAAGCACCTGTACTGTATTAAAACTTTTAATGATTAAAGGTATTAATTTATTTTACGTTTGATTTGTATATTTTACAGAGCAATGCAGATTCTCTATACATGTATGGTGAGATGGATTTCAAAGATATTCAAAAGTGGCAGATGGGACGTGATGATGTCGTCTTCGAATCTTTGTTGAAGTCTGGAAACTTTGCTGATATTTATCTTGCAAAACGTAGATTCTCTAACGAAACAGTGGTTGCCAAAACACTTAAACGTAGGTATCTTTATTAAACAGTTCCCGAATAAAATTTAGTGATATCGTATTAAATCAATTAGGGCTGTAGCGAGTATCCGAGTACTCAGATATCCGCGAACTAGTCCAGAAAATCAAGTACGGATATTCGTGATTGTTGGATCGCGATCTTTTTCACACACATATAAGTTAGACGCTGTTAATTTCTGAACAGGAAGTAAATAAGCTATATAAAAAAATAATCCATTTATTTCGTTGCCGTGGTGTCTAAACTGTAAACTGAGATGACGCTTGATTATCAATTTATTGATATTCCTATATCTACAGAAAATTACAAGGAGCATGATGAATTTCTTATGAAAGCAAAGATAAACTTCGGTTCTATCGAAGTTGGACAGCACGAAAATATACTTCACTTTGTTGGTGCTGTTGTCACAGATACTGATAGTAAGTGGTCATTTTAGAATATATCAAATAACACTGTTACTCGACTTTCAAAAATAAATTATAGAACACGGACGCTTCTCAATGAAAACTATTTTAAGTGTCCAATGTGACGTAGTTTACATTGTACATTTTGTATTAAGGTTCACAGAAGGCATTTAGTGTACTTCTATCAATAAAACTATTTGGCTTAAGGTTCTCATGTTTTCCTCTAACGCTATAAATCACGTATACGACATCTGCGTAAAGATATTGCGAGTTATAAAACATTTATATTCATAAGGTATATATGCTTTGTTTATTGTCCACGTCATGTTTCCACTACTTTTTTTTGGATGGATAATTTTCCAACTTTCGTCAACATTTTGCTTCAAAGGACATCTTCTCTGAAACCACTGGGCCTACTTAAATGAAACTTAGCAGGGATGGTCCTTGTATGAATATAAAAACAAACGTTATTCAGATGCTGTGTTTGGGAAAGTGACGTCACATTGTTTATGACGTTACGTCACAAGTAATTTACGCCAGTCATCTTACATGGAGGTGTAAGATGAGATTTTCGAGTACTGGTAAAAACTGCAGATATCCACATCTGGTATGCACGAAAGCATTGTCTATTGAACCTCTACCAAATTTGTTCAAATCAAGCCCCT
This sequence comes from Saxidomus gigantea, assembly GCA_032359765.1. Classification (NCBI taxonomy): domain Eukaryota; kingdom Metazoa; phylum Mollusca; class Bivalvia; order Venerida; family Veneridae; genus Saxidomus; species Saxidomus gigantea. The sequence goes on from JAUMHA010395206.1 coordinate 9,075, forward strand.
TGGGTCAATACTAGTCCCGCGTAGAGGGTCACTTGTTTTACATAGACATGCACAGGAAAACCTTTAAAAATCTTCATCTTAGATGTACATGTATATAGGAAAACCTATCAAAATCTTCTCCTCTAAAGGCTAAGACCCAAATATTTAGTGTGTAACAGTGTCTAGTAGACTTCTTAAGAGTGTTTTCAGATCATGTCCCTAGGTTCACAATTTACCCTGCCCAGGCGGTCGTTTGGTAAAGAAAAAAACTTTAAAATTTTTCTTTTCTTAAAATACAAGGGCTTGAGCTTAGATATTTTGTTTGTAACATTTCTAGTGGTCTTTCATGGACTTTGTTCAAATCATGCATCTGGGGTCAAAATTGACCACACCAACCAGGCAAGTGCACTCGTACCTACACAGGTGAGCAATATAGGGTCATCATGGCCCTCTTGTCTATATTATAAGGTAGTATAAACTAATTAAGATCTACTTTTGTTTAAAGTTGGACCATTTATCATCTACGAGTATTGCTCAAATGGACAAATGCGTGAATACCTAGAGACGATGGGAAACAATATAACAGTTGAGACACAAGAGCGACAATTTCGATTTGGACTAGGTGTAGCGAGGGGAATGGATTATCTAGCAAAGAGAAAGGTTGTATAATACACAAAGTCTGTTCTGAGAGGACAAACATTCTTTATCTATATTTTTATTAAAATTGAATGCAAATTGATGGTGAATAAGTAAAACGCCTTTTTAGGAATAAAAAATATTGTAGAAGAAAATATCGATGAATATTGTAGAAGAGTATGAAAATTTATATAAGATATTAGATACAACATAAACATGCTTATTGGATATTAGGAACATTGACTCCATTAATTCTCTGATGTATTAATTCCTTGTGGAAAATAGTCAGTCTGTTAAGTGAATAATGACGCAGTATTCACATTTTAACTCAGGTAAGCCACAGGGTGAGCAACGAGTTACAGATTATGAAGTATGTGCGTCCTCCGTGCGTTCGTCGTCCATCCCTCAATCCCTTTTCATTAAGTTTTTTTTTAGATATTGCATGAACATTCCAAATCAATTTCACTTAAACACAACGTGTAAGGACGCATAAAATCGGATTGGTTTGACTATTGCTTGCTCAGGAAGTGTTTTGAATGACCCTATTACAACATTTGATCTCGTTTGCACTGTGAACGCTTCATTTTTAGCAAACATAACCAAAGCACATATATCGAATTATAGCAAAGTAATTTTAACGGCCTTTTTTTCTTACCTATGGACTTATGTCGATTCTCTTCCGTGATTATTATAGAACCTATCTTGTTTGTTTTAATAGATTATTCATCGCCGACTTGCTGCCAGGAACATTCTTCTAGATTCTGATCTCGTGCCAAAGATTAGTGGATTTGGACCACAGCCAGACGAAAGGGGCGAAGACGACGGGCATCCCCAAAAAAGGGTATGACTTTATATGTAATATGTAAATGCGATAGAATAATATCATGCATTCGCTTGTTTATATCTTGTGTAAGTTCTTTGGTCAAAGATAACCTTTCTTTAAGTTGACGAAAGAGTTTGTTATGCATGTTTATGTCGCTTTTTTGCAGGAGAGGATACCTATGAAGTGGATGGCACCTGAGTGTCTGAAGTCTACAGCCGGTGCAACTGAGAAAAGTGATGTATGGTCGTTTGGAGTTGTCCTCTGGGAAATCTTCTCCTTCGGTACAGCTCATTATAAGTTAAAGTTTGCTAAAGAATTGAATTGTAATATTAAGCATAAACAGAAAAGAAACAATTATACAGGAAAACAATATGTTTGATACTCACTTCAAGCAGTGTGTTTTAAGCATATCAAATGCTGCTGCGAATGCTTAAAATATGTTTCTGCTTTTATCTAATTCTAATACGGTTGCATTCAAGCTTTATCTATTAATTAACGGTAGCTAATATTTCATTTAGGTGACAGTCCCTTCGGCAATATAAGAGGCCGTGAACTCCCTGCAAAGCTAAAGGGAGGTTTCAGACTTTCGAAACCGGAACAGTGTGATGACAAGTGAGTTTGGCTAATAAATATATCTACAACATGGAATATTAAAAAAATATCATTTCTATTTGGTATTATTTCACGGACATACGACATTTTAACAGACTTTTACATGAGTCGAAAATTGCAAATTTGTTGATACATGTACATACAATTTTAGACTGGGCAGACAATCAGCATTTGACACAGTATAAATGTTTGTATCTTTTATGTAGGACATGAAGTAATTTAAAATGTGGAGGTTAAAGTAGTTTTAATAATATACTTATGAATCGAACAGGTGGTATGGTGTAATGAAACAGGCTTAGAATGAAGATATATGTACAAAGTATGGCAAGGCTGATATTAATAAAACAATTATATTTTTTATTTATCATCACAGAAAAGACTTATCTTTTTTGATAAACGACTAAATCCGAGAAGATAATTTGATGCACATAAAATGTACTATTTCCAGATAAATTAAGAGAATCAGCAATGCATCTTCTTTGATATAAAGTATTTTTTTCAAAATCAGCAATGCATCTTCTTTGATATAAAGTAATTTTTTTTAATTGAAAGTAGCAAAAGTGCTTATAATATCATACTTCTAAATTGAACAGGTGGTATGGTGTAATGAAACAGACTTGGGCTGAAGATCCAATGAAGCGACCAACGTTCAAAGAAATAAGAGATGTTCTGGATGAAATATTTGTGGCTGCTCCTACAGATGACTATTACTACTATCAAAAATAGACTAAAAGATATAAAGAACTGTTTATATGACATATCGCAAAGACACAATCTGTCAAAAAAAACCCAACTATTCACAATAATTCTTTGACGTATTTTGTGCCGGGCAGAAAGAAAAAAATGATTTATTTAAATGCACTAGTATACTTTTAGAAGTTATTTACATTATTGTAGCCATATGACTGATAAATAGGTTTTGCATATACATGCATCGTTAATTACTACATGTATCGATGATTAGTGTTCTCGAATAAGCTATTTTCTGACGTCTATTGTGCAAAACAATGCTAAAATGCTTATGAATGCATTGAATGCTGTGGATAAAATTTAATCAAATCTAACATATTCGTCATTTTTTACACGTACTTGCAATAAAAGCTTAAGATTCACAGAACCTAATAGCTTTCAATCAGTGGTGTAGAAAGATATAGTTTTTGGTTGTCAATTAAACACTCGGAAGACACACTGAACCATATTAAGAATAAACATCACAAACACCTTTGTACTGCATCTCTACTCTTTCCACGACACCACCACTTTTGTTAACTTAAATTGCGTAAGTTGATGTTGTCAATTCTTTTTAATGAAATTATAGTGTCGTGTTAAAAAATGCTCCAGACGGGAAAAAGGTTTTATCCCTGCTCGAGAGAACTATCATGATGTTTTGTCAACTTTTTTTTTGTTTTAAATTTTATGGCCATGTTTGTATAGTTAGGAAATATAACCATATATCATGGTGGATAAAAGAGTATAAACATAATTTGAAGAAAATATAAAGAAATATGTGACAAGTTTCTACCTAGCAAAGAATTGTATAATGATCTACTAGGTTCTCTGGAATTGTATTATGGACTTCTAGGTTCTCTGGAATTGTATAATGAACTACTAGGTTCATACATTGTAATTGTTCTATAGTATATTGAAATAAATAATTACAATCATTTTTATTGTTCTTGTTACAGTCACCATGGTATGGCAATTGTTTCTGTCGAGGTGTTACTGGTTAGTTCTGTCAAAAACGTTCCGTTTTGTGCCTACATCAACACTCATACCTTAATCGTGACGTTGATAAAAAGATGATTAATTACGTTTTTACCATATTTAGATATTCAACTAAGGGGGTATTTTTGCATCTATTTAGTGAATTTTGACGTAACCAAAATAGTTGCCTGATAACCCTATCTATCTATTTTAAGATACAAAGACTATCATGTTTATAATCGATAACAGTTTTGAGTTGAACTGAGAAACAGCAATTAATTAGATCATCTTTAAACCGGTAGCCTTGAGCTAGTATGCAAAATACTTTCAGATGTAATACATGTAATAATGTGAGAGATTTCATAAAGTGTTACCTTTGAATTTATGATAGTGTTTTTTTCATGTTTTGTTTTCATTATGATAGAGTTACATATATCATGTTATAGAACAGGTAATTTGAAATACAAACAAAATATCACCCAATAATGAAAAAAACGCATAACATGAAAAAAATGCATGTTGTTACATATATTATGAATAAAACAGGTGAATTGAAATACGTACAAAATTTTACCTAATAATGAAGAAAACGAGTAATATGAAACAAGTGCATGTAATACATTAATTAAGAACATGAAATATTTGGTAAAAAAGAAGTACGGGCGAATCTTCCACTGTATGTATTAGACTTAAAATTCCTTAATATCTAACAAGATTAGTTATATCAGCGCAATGTAGGTCGTCTATATGCACTTGTCACTGGTATCTACGTTAAACGATTGAACCAAAATGTTATCGTTGCGTCCTTAAATGGATAATTGTCTCAAGTTACACATACCTATTACAAAGCAATTTATTTTTTATTGTACACGTGTTCTGCGGCCTTGAAACGCTGAGAGTAAACATAAAACCGCACGTATGCTGTCGACAACAGGTTAACCATCTGCGTTGAAGCATCTGGAGTTTTAATGTATTTGCACGATGAATATGGGTAAGGCAAGTGTTAGATTATTGTGTAAAGTGTTGCACAAAATGTCCTTGTAATATCAAAGTACTGCGTTTGAAACAAACTTAAAATCACATACTTGTATGTCAAAGAAACTAAACGAATGACTGTACAACAAATTGAATACTGTCACCTTTACGGACTTTTTACAGACCATGGAAGAAAATGAACTATCTGCGAAATTACAGACTCTTGTAAATGCATCTATAGCAGCTCCCTACCTGTACATTTTCTAAATATACGATGCGCCATATACAATCAAAACCTCGTTAGTCTTTTTTAATAGAGTTTCATCATACATCATAAAATATTTTTGGCCAACACATCCTGTCCATATATATGCTAAAATGTTCGGTCGTTTAGCATTTTAGTTAAACATCGTCTCATAAACAGGAAAAATTGTTTTTTTTGTTATTAACTAAATATAAAAACTGTATTGACCTTGCAACGACGTTATGTAAAGGATAACTAGTCCTATCTCGAGATATGTTTTGTTCTAAACAAACATGCACTCGGATATACCTCTAAGCTATGTACAGTTTACTCTAAATGTTTTGGCAGGTTGTATTTTGTGATAAAAATGATTTAAACTTACATTTTGAAATAAAGAAGCTTCAAAGTGTGCTAAACAACATAACTACGTATATATATTTTAGTTCATATAATCATATTCGCTCTGTGTCATATTTGCTTATCTTTTAGCATTAGTTACATTAGTATTTAAAAGAAGACAACCTCTTAAAGGTCCATTACTAACACCAAATTAGATTTTCTTTTAAATCTGGAATTGTAACGGGCGTCTTCTCAGAAGGAAAAATATGACATATTGCATCGAATGTGACCATACTGTGTTTACCAAAGAATTAACAAATTATATTATGCCTTTTCAAAAACGAAAGTAGGTTTTCCAGTTTTCAAACACTTTTGTTATTGTCCAGAAGTCTCCGAGAGAGAGGCTGTAAATAGGTTGTACATGAATAAGCATGACTATTTTGAATTATAATTGAAAAACTTTACTTCCAATGATGTGCAAAGTATAATTTCTCTGACTGTTTACAACATGAAATAAAATGAAAGTAGGACACAAAGTCCACCCAGGTCAATCTTAGGAAATAAAAAAAACATTCTCTTGTTTTTAAGGCAGTAGTATTTTTTGTTTCTTTAAATAGAACATATGTTATTGTAAAAAGTTAGGTATTTCTATACAAGTTTCATTTATTCATTCGAAGACACCTTATGAAATATTGTTATTCCCGCATCATATCGGCCATACACTTTTTCGTATGGTTAGGAGTCTATAGGTTATGACTTTGAGAATATACATGTAGGCAATCTAAACAGTACTATATTGATCAAAACGCTGTGTGAGCGCTGAAGGCCTGGGGGCTATAGATTTACTCCCCTAAAATCAACTTTTGAACTTAGTAATATGCGCTGAACATTACCTAAGCGGAGGTCGAAATGTGCAGAGGACGACATTTTATATACGACATAGAATGAATGATTAAGAAATAGATGGATGACAGGGAAGTTTGTTTTATCATAATTACATGGTCAACATAAAGAATTGAGAGGCAAGTAAAAATGATTCGATCTGCGCTTTGTTCAACTTCTAGCTATATGATCTGATGATGTGGATCGAAAACTATTGTGTACCAAGGAAAAGACTTTGAAACAGAAATAAACAAAGCAATACCAACAATGAAATATAAATACAGTACTGTACAATGTGCATAACAGGGAAAACAAAAAATGATTCTTGGTTACCGTGTAATCGGTAAAATCGTTCACTGGGCTTACTCAGCCCCATTTTGACAGGCAGTTGTCAGCCTCGATCAAAGGCGGATGATTTTGCTAAATCTTTATGTTATCGTTAGTAAATAAGAAAGTTGTCAATAAAGTACATATAACATCAAAAATTTGAAATTTGCTGTTTTATTACATTCGCGTCAGAGATGTTGAGTGTCTGTAGAGTATGATGAGTTTTTGTAGAGTAGGTACATTGTATGTATATTTGGCGAATGTATGCCAAATGGTTAGTGATTTGATGCAATCGTTAACAGGAAAATCCAATTATATAATGTTTTAATCACTTACTTTCTACAAATAGATATATATTATGATATTATAATATTAGTGATAACATAAGACATAGAGGTATAAGTTAAGCCATATTTTTTTACTTTTGTAGTTACAGAACTTGACATGAAGCTTGTTTCGCACATCCTACAAAAACCGTTTATGTTTGCCAAAATAAATAAGGCTGACGGTGTGCTTACACGACGATGATGTTCGACGATATTAAGGTGATACCGTAAAAAATATATAAGCTAAAAAAATATACCTAGCATAATGAAACAAAACAAACGCCAATAACTGTCGACATAATAGTTTATTTGCTCTGATATTAGTCGTGTTCTGTCCATCAAAATGTAATTTTAACTACTCAGACCGGTTGTTTTCACACTTTATAGCTCTGACGATAAACGATATGTCTAGCATCAAACGTGTGGCTGGTAGAGGGTAAACACAACATTATACTCGACGGAAATATGACGGACATCAATCAGCCATAGTAGCACAAAATTAACACTTCATGTCAGCTGTATGTGGTTCTGAATATGAAACCGTTTCAGAAAGTTTCATAAACTGTTTTCACGAGATGAGGTGTTTGATAATTAATATATTTGGAATCAAGATACCGACCTAATGTTGCAGTTTGTAAATTATATTCCGGTTTTGGTAAACGTTTAGCAAAAATATCAATTCAGAGGTTAATATGTGAATAGTGAAAACCACATATTAATAAACACATTATGAAAAAAGGTGTTGTTGTATATTGCGCAGAAAAACTGTTCTTAACTTACATATGTACAAATGCAAAACGTAAATTTCATTTTGTTTAAGAGGGTAACAATTTTGCAACGACCGGTACATTAATGATATTACATATATAAGGACAGAAAACAATATTGCGTATTATGTAAGACAGTTCTAATATTTGTGAAATTATTTTAGTTTATCAAATATGACTTTTCTTATCTATATGACGTTTTTGTTCACGGTATTACAGGTTAAAAACACTGCACTCGGGTATGTACATTATTGTGTCCTAAATCGTTATGTTAGTGTACGTTGATATTCTTTGAGTGATCTATAACTGATTTTTTATGACCCCAAATGTTGGCATATTAAAATCAAACTGGCCGTTCGTGTGCCCGGACTACCATTTTTACTTGTCATGGCTGAAATTTTGTCTTTCGTGGAATAATTTTAGAATTACTCGGCACTTGTTCAGCCCATCAAGACGTGTCAATGTGCAAGACCCTCCTCCTCCCTACATCAACGATCAAAGTCACGCCTAGAGTTAAAAAGTTATGGAATCCTGTTCCAATGCACACTTTTGCGTCTTTGCCATACATTGAAGGATTTTGAAAATACATGGGACACTTACTGAGCTCATGGAGATAACATGTCAGGCGCATGTCATGTGAAATCACCACCTTTTTGTGAAGATGTACACACTTATTAAAACGATTAACGACTGAATACAACATCGAATCGTATACCGTAGAAGCCTTTCGTGCATGGTAAATCGGGAATCGTATAATTTGGATAGTATATGGTGCACGTTGCACGATGAATGATACAATATAAAACACGATATACGATTGACAAATATACAATGAGCACATGTACGTTAAAAGTACGTTATACTCACGATAATTATATATTTAATATAATATGCTTTGATAGCTTTAAAATTTAAAATGTAAAATCTTATTTTGCCATGTAAATGTCAATTTTATACAGACTAAAACCTAGTCAATGTTGAAGTGAAGCATGTCTTACCAAACACGCACGATCATCAGATGTTTGCTTAAACAAAGCTTTACGTTATACCTTTAATGCCGGTTTCAAACTTTTAAGATTATATACACTTAGAACAAGGATTTATTAATTATTTAATTGTGTGCGTTGCTACCATCAATATTTCGATTGTAATTAGTTACTAGACAAAATACGTATATCATGACACTTATGAGCACGAATTAATCACCGTCATCTTTGCTATGTTACAAACGACATAGCCGTAAAGTATATGATATTGAGGGGAAAACCACCACTTCTTAAAGTATCGCGGTAAGCCAACGATATGAATATGATTTATGTGGTTGACGGTGACACAACATCAAATTAAGGATGTACATTTTGACTGGTTTGAAGGGTTTTAGATATACAAGTTTCATAATAATAAGTGTCTAACATTCCCTTACGTGTTTGTGTTGTCATTTATAAAAGAATATCGTTGAAATGTTGAGTGCTTTAGAACAAAAACATTTTGAGACAATTTGAATGAACACTCATATAAATCTTATCAGGAAACTTTAAAATTGTCAAATATACATGTACTTTATATGTGTAATATCATTGCTTGCAGGTTATAATGCACTTGCCATGGTAACAGATATAACAAGCAAGTGATTTCTGATGGAATAAGATTTATGAGACGATGTTAAATAGAATAAAACAGAGAGCAAACATTAAATGAAACTTGAACGATTAATCGTTATATTCAAATAAACGGTACCATTTATACGGTTATGTTCATGTGTATTTTCCATTTAGGCCGAGAACAAAAAACTAGACATTCATATGAGCATACCGCTATTCAGTGTTGGTTTCACTTCAAACTTGTCCAATTTGAAACATGTTCTGATTAATTGTGCTTTTACAGTTTGAATTAGTTGTCCATTTGGAACAATATCATATTATGTTCTAGACAATAGCATTTGAATATGACAAACATCAAACAAATGTAATTGTCTGAACTTAAACCAAATGATGTAGGTCCGTTAATTTACAAGTTATGTTTTATAGCGGCATCAACAAACCAAGAATTGACTCTGAAGGACGATTTATTGATTGTCTCCCTAAGCTAGTTTACACTGTTTACTTACAGCGTAGCTAAATGATAAATAGTTATTTTCAATTCTAGGGACAACTACTGTAGCTACGCCAGAACATGCTATGCCGCCACGTTAAAGCATTGTGGGACATGGTAAGAGGTATATTATGTTGGATTGTCTTTAACAGGCATCACCGGCAGGTCCTACACACACTATTTGTCGGTGGAGTTTATCAGTAGCAGACGATAATATTATGTACTTGAAGATATCTAGTGATACGAGCCCGTTCATACATTATTTGCATCCAGCCTATTACATTGCAGTAATGTAATAGGAATAAAATAAATATGAAATTAGCTGATCAGTGTTTATATGTAGATGTTTTCTAGTTGCTTATTACTTGCTTTGCAAGTTTAAGTAGGTGTTACCGAAATGTACAGTCAAACAGCTTCACTACTTGCTTATTTCTTCCTTTCAAAGACATGTATCATTAACTGACCGAGTTAAATCATGATATTTAAGATGCTTACAACAAAAACATTTTAGCTTCGATAAACTTTATATTTATATCTATAAATCATTAAGTTTATTTTGTCGCTATATAAATTTATATAGAGAAAGATGCGTACTTTGCTTTTAACAATTTTACATTTTGATCCATCCTTTTATATTTAAAGAAAATATTTGCATTTAAAAACTGTGATAGTGCTGTTGATAATGTATATGACATCCGATAACATTTATACAATATTTACGTTTTTATGTGTCTGTAATGTATTTCTGCGTATCACATAATAAGAGAACCCTGATTGCTTTGCAGGGGCTGGAGTCGCTGCAGAACTTCCAGAATGTATACATGCTACTATCAGGATTGTTGTAGCGGCTGGAGAGGGTATCAGTGCACAACACGTACGTTTATTATGATAGAAAAGAAACTACATTTGGCAAAATATAATTATCGTTTTATTCTTTACCATAATATTCCTCTGTCTCTGTTTATTTCTGGCATTCAAAAGTGAACGTGGTTTCTGCATTCTTTGTTTATGTATTTTGTATATTTTAGCAATATGCAACACTGCCTGTGTCAATGGAGGAACATGTATTGCTCCAAATAAGTGCAAATGTCCTTCGTCACACACCGGAGAGCACTGTATGACAGGTAGGTAAAAGATGCACCAAGATAAAAGTTTAAAAAATCGCTTGCCCATGTCTACTTGAATTGATTGGACTTTGTGGGTGTTTTCAGATAATCTACTCAGGTAACACGAGTTAAAATAGTTCTAAACCTAAAATGTCGTGTAAGACCAGCTGGAATCGCCATAATCCATAAAACTGTCTAGCCTTTTAACTTCTATGAATGTTTTAAGATTGGTTGTATTTTTTCCACCTTTGGTAGAATCATTATCATTTTTAAACAAATCTGGACGTCTCTGAAATACGGAGAAATATGAACCCTCTCTTCTCATAAAAGTAGTATCTTCTCATCACTGTTTGTAACATGTCTTCAAAGAATAAACATACCACTTATCTGTTTGGATTCCATAGCCAATTTGTGATTATTGTTCAAAAAAGTATTTATATCAGCACTTTTGACCTCGTTTAAGGCTTGTGCGTAAAAATGTTAAAGTAATTCTTCATCAACATAACGCTTATTGCTGGATGTGTACATTGTACGTTGTTGTAATAAACAGATCATCATTCTGCTCAAACGCATTTTCAGTTTGAAAACTTTAAAACTCTTTTCAGTTATCTTTTAAGTCTAAGATAAGCAGTTCTAAATGTTCTTAACACTTGTTGAATTTTTATAAACAATAGGATGACAGATGTTTCAAATTGTCAAATTTCAGCCACGGCATTAATCGGATAAAAAAAGTTCAACAATGACTCAAAATTGAGGCCTCAACTAGACGAAAGATGCTGAAGCAACGATTCCAACTGTTATCTGAATATCTAACTATTTTCAAAAATAAAAAAAAGTATTTGAATGTTTTCATGCGTTTTTGTTTTAATTGTAATGTCGTCTTGTTTCCAGTTATTAAGAATAGATAACTAAGAAATAAATACACACTAATGCGTACCCAAAGTTACTAAGTTAGGAAACGATCAAGGCTTAAAGAGACATACCCTATAACTGATGACAAACTAAATAACCCCAAAACATAAATTATAAAATCTTTGAAAGTATCATAACTTAACTTAAAACTTTTCAGCTATGCATTCCAGTCATTATCGATAACATCAGCGGTTTAAAATATGCTCTAGTACCGTTAACCATTTAATACTGTATGTAGAATTGTTGTTGTACAATTAATGGGTGGATGCGATTTATTACAGAAGGCCTCTACATTTAGTATGGTAAAATGAGGCATTTTTCGCAATAGGTTCTTCTTTGAAATTGTATTTATTAATCATTTTACGTTCATTGAACACTTGATCTATGTTTGGAGAACATAATCTGCCAAATATAGGGAGTGTCCCTGTAACTGATGATATTTGATAATTTGATGAAAATCAAATCAAAGCAAACCGTAATAATCGTATATAACAGTTAAAGATAAATGGAAATCATAACTGATGCGAAAATAACAACTATTAAAAACAAAACTGTTCCACTATCCTGTTGACACAAAACTCAATATCAATACAAATATCTAATTAACGGCTTCAGTCAAAATGCATATTGGTATGCTCTAAGCTATGTGAATTCTATTTGATGGCACCTGGAATCTGGGTATTAATTAAATATTTTGGTCGAATTTCAATTTTATCAAAGAAAAAAAAATCAAATGACCGATTAATATCCATAGATACACTTACTGAAAATGACTCTAGAAATACTAATATCATCACTTTCATTATAATAATACTATCAATGAACTTCATATAGTGTTGGTCCTACATTTTATAAATGCAGTGTAAACTGTAACTCCAGCCTCCGAGTCTAGAGTAACGGAAGTTCCGTACCTATAGAAAACCCAATGAGGTTTGGCTACAGTTACGGCAGTTTAAAAGGGCATGTATGTTGTTTGAGTATATGTTTGGTAATGTATTGAACTCTTAATGTTTAACCAGTAATCGTGAATTAACAGATCCGTCATTAATACGGCGGCTTTGGTTATGCTTAATATATCGGAAATATCGTTGTTATCTCCATGCCGTTAACATTGATAAATTGGCTGATAAAAATAAATTATCTATGTACCAATGTTTAAACATTTGACTGCCATATACATACACGTAGTCACATACTCTGTTTACAAAGTATACAAAACAAAAGAGAGATAAAGCAATGGAAGATATCAGAATTGTAAAAGCATGAACTAATGAAAATAAAAAAAGAAATTAAGATTTTTGTTATATTAATTATCTACAATGTCGATCAAATTACATGAAGATGACAACGACATTTCCGTTATATGTTACAAAATGTAGCATATGGCAGCTATTGAATTGCTACATGTACCAACAGATCTACTGGTAAAATATTTTAGTTAACAACACAAAATCATGTAATACAATAAAAGCAGCATACATATGCCTTTATAAAAAGAAACATACGGTAACCTAGAATCAGAGGCTAGAGTTACGGTTCCGAAACTCTAGCCACTTCCTTTTATAAAATAAAATGCGAGCAAGTTTAAATTTCTTACTGTCTATAAACGTAAAACAGATTATTCTTTTTATCATTTCATTTTTATAGAGCCAGACTTGATGGACCTGTTTTGCGCATTTCAATGTGAAAATACCTTCTTGATATAATTTGCATTTAGGCCGAATGGAGACAAATATATAAGGCATTAGTACAGCAAACACAATCTGAATTTGAATAATACTTATGTTTCTATAAAGCGTTTAAATCTTCCTCTGAAACAAGAAAGCAAATATAATTTATAATACACTTTATAACCAGAGGTAAAATGAATTAAGACAAGATAATATGAGATAAGATAAATTTGCAATCTTTATTTATAGTCGAATTTGATAAACAAAATATCACTAGCTAAAAGCTATTTTCCGACATTACGTAAATTTGTCAATAACTTACAAACAAATAATCTAAGGCGAGAAATAAAAGATATTAATATCTCATAAAACATTGTAAGGGAAACTAAACTATGTGTATCTAAAGAAATCAGAAACAAGTTGAATATTACGGGAAATACATTAAGAAATAAAACAATTCAAATGTAATTTAAGAAGAGATATTTCAAGATTAATGCTAGTGCAGAATGTATTAAACTTAAGCAAAAATCAAAAAGAAGTAAAAGGCATATGTCAATAAAATGGATAACATTTAAGACAAAAACATGTACTTAGCTAAATTATACATAAAATACATACATATAAAAGAAAGAACATATCAAGAACATAAAACAGTGGAAGCACAGTACAAGTAATAATGTATAAAGATATAACTACTGAACAATTCTATACTATACAATGCAGGGGATATTAAAAGATTTGTGGGGAAGTTGCTGATCTTGGCCTACAATGTGGGTCTAAAAACTGCCATAAAAAGGAAAAATAAAACTCTAAGGTACAAAAAAGAAACGTTTAATAGCACTTGTCTCCTTAAATCAGATGTGAGAAGAACTGATCAGTAACTTCCTCACAATAAAACATGGCATTAAAGACACATTGCATGCACATAGGGTATGAAAAAATTGAAAGGCTCAAATAAAATAAATCAGGTTGGCTACGCATACAAAACAATGAAGCATAAAATAAGGCTTTGTCATGCACATAAAAAAAAGCAAAAGCAGAGGAGTAAAGCTATGCACGCATTGAACATTTTGCATTTGTAGCTACTGTACTCCGTAGTTGTACAAAATTCATTTGGTAGATTGTTCCAAACCTGGACGGCTTCAAAGCTAAAACTCTTCTTACCTTAAGCTACTGTGTTTTTTATTGGTACATCAAATATGTTTTTATTTCTGAAAGAATAATGTTTAGATTTAACAGAGACAAGTTCTTGAATGTAAATTAGTGACATTTTATGTTAGCATTCAAAAACTTCAAT